>CABFOQ010020784.1:3415-15395 GCA_900660455.1 Gephyroberyx darwinii
GAGCCGCTAGCCAGGAGCCTTGTTGGTACATATTAGTGGACACGTTGCAAGGCTAATATTTAGTTTCCTCTAAATGTATGTTTCTACTCTGCTAATTACTAAGAAGCTGCTGTTGCTCCTAGTGTAACAAATACCCCACAGAGGCCTGGCAAGGACACTGCTATAACTCCCATGGTACTATGTGACAGAGCAATTGTACTACTAAAATATATGAATACATTTCTAGACTTATTTATTACAACAGTTCATTATTTTAAGGAGGTTTTTCTCTGGTTGCTCCAGCCGGTTATTACTTCTTAACTCAGTTTTGACTTCACATAGCGGTATTTCTCTCATTCATTCACCCGGTAATCATGATCAGATATATATATATATAGTCAGAGCTCAGCCTACGTGATTTTTTTTTCTGCGAGAAGTGTCGGTGTCTGGCGGAGCTTATTCAGTTTCCTGCCCACGTCACCTCCCATCTCCAGCTACAGAGCTGATGTGACATGAAGTGCACTCTCCATATTTTGACACCTCCGTTTGACTTCCTGGGCCAGCCTGGACCCACGACTCACTCTCCCTTTAGCTTGGCGGTATATCATTCCCCGCTCGCATGGATTTGTTTACGATGTACCCCTCTCATTTTTCCACACAGTGTACAGCAAGCATGTTCACTACTGTTATTTATGATTTCAGTCGGCCTATGCGGTTACATGCATTCATAGCCGTTCCTACAGTCCATGAGAATAAAAACTCATCCACCACGGCTCGAATGGCTTCATTCACCTCCATCTAGGAGTGCTGTGTGCCACAGTTAATCTCTCACCTCCGTGAGAAGAGACGGGCGTTTTGGTTCTCAAACTAATTCATGGCCCAATTAGTGACCTGGCTGGATTTGCCTCCCAGCTATTTTTTTTTTCAGGGTTTTTTCACAGTTTTGCAAAAAATGTATCTCTGTATTTGTCAAAGAGAATTTCATTATGAGCTCAATTTGAATGCCAGATTTCTAAGTGTGTGTGTGTGTGTGTGTGTGTGTGTGCATACACATTTACACACATGGATCATGCTCATGTACATTCTCATGTATGTACGGCCCCGCTGTTTACCGTCCATATATGTTGTAGAGACTCATTATTTCGTGGGATGGCGGTGCAAGAGCTTAAATGTCATGCCCATTAGTGCTACAGCGACGGAGAAGTATGGCAGAGGAGTGGAGGACTTAATTAATATCAAGGGGGCCATCCCCTCGCTGTTACGCAGTTCATGGGTATTGGCATGGGAAGTTCTGTATCACATGAGGATATAGTGAATCCAGAAATACGGTAATTGCATCCAGTAAGACGCTCTGTGCAAACAACAGGAACCAAGAGGACACTTAGCTAAATGATGTGTATCCGGGTTATCTTCAGTAATATAGATGACAAAAGCTTTTTATCGTTTTAGACAGTGTTCTGCTCTCTTCTGTATTCATCGCTGATGCTGCACAATGACTTCCTGCTTAACTAGCTTGGTATGAGTCTTTCTCAGTGTGTGATTTTATGTTAGTCTTACTTGTGTGTTCACCATTTTCTGATTCACTTATTAACATTACTCTAGTTACTGTACTTGAGTTGACTTTTTGAGTAATGCTACTTCATGAGCAGTAGTGAGGAGAATGAAATCAATGTATTATTTACAGTAAAACACTGTAATTCCAGCATTCATAATAGGCACTAGTTTTTTTATTGAAGGAACCATCTCCAGCAGCAAGGTTAGAAAGGGACTCAGATCTATATATTATTTGTAAGGACCAGGCCAAAATCAGGTTATCAGTTAATATTTTAGTACTTTAGCACTTCACTGTCTCTTCTCATGAAGAGTAGTGACTTCCTTTTGCAGTAGTTGTTCTTTACCAAATATAACAATATACTAACAAAAAGACCAAGGTCGCACCACGGGCAGCTTCTGAATGTCAGTTTCGGATGCCTCTTGATGTGTTTTGACATGTGGAAATCCTAGTGCGCACTAGTACACCCCACAGGCCTGGAAACACACTGTAGCTACACAGCTACACACAATGTTTGACCTCCAGTCAGTCTCTGAGAATCTCCATCTCCAATCTCCATCTCCATCTTTACCCCACGCTGCTCATCATCCACTTAAGCATATGTGATATGGCTGAGATTTGTCATTTCCTAATGCATCATCCAACGCATTTAATTTAATGTTTCATTTCCTTCAGCTGAAGCTATCACTGCTGCTCAGAAACAGCATGCTAACTTTTTGTGTGTGTGTGTGTGTGTGTGTGTCTGCTTTTTCAGGATTGGGAGTTCCCTCACTTCATGGGTGACCTAGATATGAACCTGCCAGGAATGTCTACCACGCAGGTGAAGGTTAAGCTTCCTGTCTGCAAGGGAATCTTTAAAGAGGAGTACCACATTCATATCACAGGTATGGACAGAAACAGGCACAGTTGGGCTCATTCTGCTGCTACACAAGCTTAACTTATCCATAACAGCAGTACCTCTGGCTTTCATTATTACTCTTTAATAGAGAAAACTAAACACTCGTCTATTCATCAACTGATCGATTAAGCAGCAGAAAGAAATCAAAATATCTCTGAGGGAGACTTGGCCTATTTCTGAATTGTATTCTGAATACCCAGCATGTCACAGACGCCCCCTAGTTTTTCCTATTTCCTGTCTCTGTTTATTGGGGGTTTGATGGCTGCACCGCGGCAACCATGTATGTATATTTGTACCCGATGTGGCACACAGGTGTCTTCACCACTGTAACTGTGCTTCTTGTTCCTCGTATTCTCCGAGCACCCCCGTTGCGTGAGACACATCTCCACGTCTCGGTGTCTATAAACATATTCTCAGCCAGAGAGTCTATTTCCCATTTGAAACCATCCTCCTGGTTTCTCCATTTCGTTCCGCGGCATGCACACAGCCAGTCACAACCATCAAGGGGAGGCAAAACTAATGTTCCTGTGCTAAATGTTAAGCTGTTCAAACGCTCACTGATTCGCACAAGGTTGTTAACCCTAATGCATTGCATATCCATTAAGCATTATGGAAATGGCCCTGGCACGACGTGATTGGTTTAACTAAAAGCTTATTAACGGCATATCTCAGGGAGAGGAAGGGAGTAGTGTCACGTATACCCGGGGAGCCATCTGCCTTGCTATCAGTCAACCTGGGGAGATGGCTGTCTCGTGGTAATGTAGTGATCTCGTTAGAAGATACTGTGGACGAACTAGCACCTGCAAATGGGTCTGTTGGTTTCAATATGAGCCATGCAAAATGTGAGGAATCGCTGATGAAATAATGTGAATAAAATATCTTTCCGTCTTCTTAAATCTCATTTGGAGAAGTTGTGCATCAATCTGCCTGTCTGTTTAATTCTCTATAAGTGTGTGTGTCTATTCCTTGTCTAGTTTGTAATCTAATGGCAGTATCTCCATACAGGTAAGTGGTTCAACTATGGCATCATTTTCCTGGTACTGATATTGGACCTGAACATGTGGAAGAACCAGATCTTCTACAAGCCCTATGAGTACGGTCAGTATGTGGGGCCTGGCGAGAAGATCTACACAGTGGAGGAGCCAGACACGCTCAGGAACTTCAACCGCAGCACACTCACCTATGAGTGGCGCTCCACCAACATCGATCCCGGCACCAACCTGACTTATGTGGAACAGGACATGTTCCTCCACAGCCGCTACATAGGAGCCAGCCTGGACATCAAGTGCCTGGCCTTCATCCCAAGCTTAGCGGCGTTTCTCCTCTTCGGGTTCTTCATCTGGTTGCTTGGGCGTTTCCAGGACAGCGAGACCTTCCCGGAAAGTCAAGACAAGACCTACGAGAGGATCAAGAGGAAGTCGCCATCGGAGTACAGCAAGGAGATGGGCGTGACACCGGAGGAGGTGAACATAACCATGAGCGATACTCTGAAACGGACAGGAACACCCATGCTTCTCTCGGTGGACGGGCCACACTTTGGAACGACGCCGTCTACTAACTCAACCTCACCTGTCTCCACAGAAACCCAAGAGACGCATCCGAGTATCGTGATTGACGACACGGCACAGGGGGAACCAGCAGTTACTTTCGATGTCCACAAACCCTCTCCATGACCTTATCACCTTGGAGGGTATGAACTGCGGAAAGGTTGCAAATAAGGCCACTTCGTGTAAGGGCCTTGGAGGGCTCACCTTTTACAGATGTCAAGGTAGTGCATCATGTGCGTCAAGGTCTTGAATTGTTTTTCTTCTGGTGAGATCTTCTGGTGGAGCGCCAGAACCCTCTAGTCAGGGCGGACGTTGAACAGAGAAGGACAAAGAAATGGTACATGATTACCCACGACGACCACCGAGCACATCTTGGTGGCTTCTATCCTATTGCAGTTGTTTTTTTTAATATATTTTTGTAAATCAGTCTTTTTAAAGGTCTCCAAACTGGCACCAATTCCAATAACAAGCAGATCTTTTCAAACAGAACGCAAACTCAGACAGAAACTCAACTGACATGGTGCTCGCTAGGTTTTGCATTTTCATAAATCAATTTTCTTACTGTTCACTATTCGGTGCCTATATCAGAGGAGTGTTTCTACAGTCATGACACCGTGGTCATGTGGATTTTTATTGTATCACAACAGTATTACAGCTAGTAGTGCCTTGATATTTCATATGCTCAAACACAGACAGAATCATATTCTCTCAGCCTATACTACTATAGGCGGCAAAATGGAAGATGTCCCAGTTTGGTCTGCTATTATGTGTTGTATATGCTTTCCTATCATGTGGACAATGGTTACCTCATCAGTTCCTGTGAGTTATTTTATCAGTTTAATTTATTATCGCATGATGTCTCCCTTTCTCTTTTTTCAGGTGTATCATTGTTGTTGAAATGACACGATTATGAACACCAATGAACGTTGATGACCTATTCATTTCCCCACTCATATTATCAATTTGAAAGATAATAAATGTAGTCAGCTGAGATCAAATAACAAACCAACAAGTCACCTCATGATTGCTTATGTGGCTGGTGTTCCTGGATTGAATACCAATGCGATCAGAAAGGTGGTTTTGCCCTTGGCATAAACTTACCATTCATGTGCAGGGAAGAGTTCTGCACCGAAGCTCAGGGCCGCTATATGTCCAGGAAAACTGGATTAGTCTTGCAATGATGGTAAACACATGGAAAGTATTCTCCTGGAACATTCTCCTACTGTACCAACAATTTCCCTAAATCCCTCAAAGACCATAAAATCTATTTAAATATCCACATTGGCTATACTACTATTCACTGTCTTGACTTTTTGCATCTTGTCCTACAAAATTTGTTGAAAATGTATTTATTTGAGATTTTTGGTCTGAAATGTACAGGTGTAGTACAGAGGGTGCAGTTTTCAGCAGTTTATTCTGTCCAATTTCTTCACTGATTTCCATAGTAACATTACAGAAGAGAAACTGCACCTATAGTGCACCCTCTGTACTTCTCAATGCGAGGCGAGCAAAATAGGAGAGAGTGGGAATTTAGCATTTTGTTTAGCATATTGTGACATTTGCTTTAAACTGAAACTGTGCTCTGTCATTGCATGTCGTTTCTTCCAACAAAAGATTCTGCAATGGTCACTCAACTGTGCAGCATCCTTTGTGTGTGTGTGTTTTTGTGTGCTTGTGGCCGTGGGTGCATGTGTGTGGATAGATGTGTGTACCCAATGTGTGCGACGGATGTTTTATACTGTATTGTGTGTGTGTGTGTGTGTGTGTGTGTGTGTGTGTTGCAACTACACTTGTTGTTTGTGAGAGACCATTCTGTGAAGAGGTCGATTTACTTAGCATAATTGGTTTGCAATTCTTGGTTCTGTAACCATCCTTTTACACATTACAGGTCTGAGAAGTCATTACGGCTTGACTATTTTCTTTTTTTTTTTGTGCTACTCGGCGACACTTTGGTAAGGGGGCAGAACCTCTTAGGACTGAAGGGGATCGAGCAACCTGTTTTTAATGTACTGTGTTAAAAATGAATGTTTCCCCTCTGCTGTTCATGCTGTTTCACATCGTATTGTGCTTCATAACTGACGGACACTTTGCATCGATTTCTGTGTGTTTGTGTTTTTTTTTTAAAAAGCAAAGGCTCTTTCCAACGTTGGTTCAGTATATTGTACGTCTGTTGAATCTTGTGTTACCAATAAATGATTACATTTGTTATACCACACTACTTTGGTTTGACTTTGTGAGATTAAATAATATGGAGGTATTTTTAAATGAGGGTGCTGATCTTATGTAATTCCCAGGGAGAAAGGTTCTAGTTTACATTTTCTATATGCTAGGGACACAGTTGCCAAGCAACAGCACAGGTCAACCTCTTGCAGCTGCTGACCCAATTAATATGGGCAATATGAGAGATAATGATACTATCTTCACAAGGACACTTGACTATGTTGCCTGCATACACATGACACCAGGCCCAGGATGCCTCCCGCTAGGGGCCTTTGATTGAATTTGATTTTTGTTATTTGTTTTGTTTTTTTACAGGCAGTCTTTGTTTACAGAACATGTACACGTGTGAGTAAGTTACAGATGAGATGGAAAACGTCTAAGGACTGAAAGCTGAAAGTAGTGAGCAGCTGCGATCAAAAATCCAATGGGTGGCAGGGTGGAGTAGCGGTTAGAGAGGCTGTCATGTAACCATAATACCACAGACTTGACCTCTTCAACAGCTAGTGTCCATCAACAGCCGTGCGTCCTGTGAAGTGTAATTGTGCCCAAGACACTGAACCCCCACCTGCTGTCTCACTGCAAATTCCTCCTAATAAGAGCATCCGCTTCATGGCTAAAATGTAAAATGTGAAATATTTAACGTTTGAAAACTGAGGAGCTATATGAACAGCTACCTGAGCTCATGTTGTGGCACATTGTTTATGTGGGGGGAAAAAATATCTCATTGCCAGAGAGTATTAGGTGATAGACAGAGGCCTCTTCCAAGTCTGCCATTGGGCTGAGAAATGAGATATTGATTTTTGGAGGACCATGCAGTAATTGAGAGAGCACAGCAAAGCCCGAGTTTCAATAATGTTTGGGGTGTTGGAGCCTGGTGCCCACGTTGTGTTACCAGCATATTGACTACTTCCTACATAGGATGGGTGTTTGTGTTGGTCAGTGTTGGGCTTGCTTCTAAAAAACTGTAATATTCCCCTCTTTACTCGTACTTTACTGCCATAAGTACGAGTAAAGAGGGGAATATTACAGTTTTTGTCGTCTTTCTTCTTAACAAAAATCAAAGTAATCGAAAATAAATCCAGGATGGAGATTGGTTTATTAGTGACATCATGATTAATTTCTCTGATTGGTAACTGAAATAGTATTACTGAAATTGAAAATAGTAATTTGTTACACTACTCATTACAGAGGAAAGTAAAATTATTACTGTAACCGCCCATGTTACCGCCCAGTGATGGTGTTGTTCGTATTTGTGCTTGATTGCATTCTGCATTGCATCAAATTTTCGACACGTTTTTTTCATGTCGTGAAGTTCAAACTCTCCAGAGACATTGTGAAACATTTGATGTTACTTACCGTTCATTCTACTCGCAAAAGACTTTCTACAACCAAACCAGAAATGACACGACTGATTCAAATAAATAAAGCGTAATCTCACTGCTAGTATTGTATCAGCTAAATATAAACCAGAAAACTCCCCCAAAGGAGGCAAGCCACAGCTACAGATCAGCTGGGATCTCCTCCACTGTCTTAGAGATACCTTCCAATTAGATCAGTGTATCATGTCCCGGCATGGCCCATCAGTCTGTGCTGACAGCTCTGTGACCCTGGGAGACCCTGGGAAATATATCAGTGCAGTCTGCCCCAGCCAGCTAGCAGGTCTCCCTCAGTCCCTAGAACGAGCCAAAGATGGTTTCTGTCACCGCTGGCCATGTGGGAAACAGGACCCATCACTAATTCCTGCTGCAGTTTTCTGATACCTTACAGAGGAACAGGCGGCTCAGACAAACCCCTCAGCACATCCGACAACTCACTCGGAAGACCGACTCCCCAGGTAAGGTTTTGTGATGCTAAATTATGCCTTCCTACTCCCCTGTAGGGGGACGTTTTCATTGTAATTGTTCTTCAACTGATCAAGTGAAGGAGCTCTAGTAGTGTAGTGGTGAATATGTATGACTAACTGAAGTGATTTGCAACAGCATTAGGCAGTGCTGGTGCCTTCTCAAGGACCTCCAGTGGCATGTGCCTGCAGTTGACATAACAGGCAGTGACCCAAAGCGTGACACTTGATGGGGGACAATGCAACATCGGTGAATATAGTTAGGCTTCATAAAAAAAACAACTCTGCCAATGTAGGATTCTTTAAAACTGCACAAATCCCTGTGCAAATGATTCTCCTCTTCATGTTGGTGATAATTGGTGGATTTGCCTCACATTGCCTAGTCAGCACTCTTCTAGATTAACATATTAACACATTTACTTCTGAATACTTTATGAATTATTAAAAGCTCCAGCCTCTGCTCTGTTTGACAGAGAAAATATTAAGTTACATTTCCTGCAGAGATCCCTTTAATATGAGTGTGAATTTCGCAGACCAGTTAGATCCATTTGAAAAATGGAAGATAACTGAAAACTCCTGCATCTGACAGAACGAGCATATTGCATGCTGATGCATTTTTATCCATTTCACATCTCTAAAGTAAAATTGATGTTTCTCTGTGGTCTTGCTTCACCAGCCATAGCCAAGCACAATGATACGTGTGGTCATTAACAGTGAATATAGGACAGGCAGTAAAGTGGACTCCCTGTGGGTCCAGGCATCTGTTGCCGAGGGTTCAGCACTGCCATGGAAAATTGGACATTTAAGAGCCAGCTGGAAGACCACTCTGCCCCGCTGTGCCACCACTACTCAGGTGCCCACTGGCTCCATGCCACCACCGGCTAGAAGCCACTGGACCAAAGCAGGCCAGATGGTGCCCTTGCCAACCCACTAGCAGCCGCTGTGAACTGCCCACTCCACCATGTCCCCTGCTCTCTCATTCCAGTCAGGCATGAGTGTAGAGTCATGATAACCTGAGGTAAAAAGTTTTTTAGGGAGGGCTGGATGCAGACAAAGCTCTGGTGAGAGGGAGTGTGCTGGAATATAAATGGGCCCTATTACATTGCGTGTTTGTTAATGTAAGCAGCTGCGAGGTAGAGCCAGGGAATACGTCAGGAGGAGAGGCACTGCTCCACAGGGACATAAAGCCATCTCCACGCTGGACTCATTTCTTTATGGCTGTGAACTGATAGAGTACAATAATTATATTAGGAGCTCTAAGTGCTCTACTACGATACAAGTTTTAGTACTACCTCCAGAGGACAAAATATGGAGGATTGGAGTCTGGGTGGTCCAACTGGGACAGTCAAATCCAGATGGTAATACTGTGCTGTTGTGATTGGGATCTGTAAAACCCACACATTTTAATTGAATTTTTTACCTTTTCATCATCAGCCCAAATAAGTACTATGACAGTGTGGTGGGAGGCAAAACCTCCAGTAGGTGCCAACAAATATGATGATCCTCAATACATTGTAGAAACAAGCTATTGAGCATCAGCTGTAACCTAACATCTAGTCAATCTATCAATCCATCTCAGGTGTAAAGATGTTTCCCGACTTCATTCATGTCTGTGTAGCCACTTGCTAGTCTCTTGAGCACATATGAATCACTCACATACTGTATACTGTTTTCTGACAAGAGAAATAATCAGTTTAATCGCCACAAGTTTGGCACCACCACAGAGCTCTGCATACACACCCACTGCCTGTATTGATTACATGAGAGAGGTCAGATATGATGAGGATGACAAGTGGACCGCTAATAGGGTTTGAGTGTTAGAGCTGGTCTCAACACGCTATCACACCTCTGTCATTACATGACCTCACTGTCACCTCCCTCCCACTGCCAAGAAGTTTACGGTGACACAAGATTGAAAAGTTCTATCCACAGTTTGGAAAAAAAGTGACACCTTTTCTCACAAAATGATTAAAAGCACAAAAATAAAACAAAATGTTGTTTTCTAAAGGATAGTCAATAACATATTATAGTTATTAGTTGTAGTTATTAGTATATACTGTATATATACAGTGTCATTTTATAAATTTAGGTGGTCACAAGGTGGTAAATGTGATTTACTCAGGATCAAATGTGTATACTGTATACAAATATCAAATATCAAATAATTACAATCATTCACAAAATGTGATCAGTTTTCAGCATAATGAACATGATAAATAAGCTCCAACTAGTATTAAATGTAAATGGAAATACTTTATTTCACCATTACACAATAACAAGCTTGGAAATAAATTACAAAAAAGAGAATTGGAACAAAATGTTACAAAGCACCACATAATATAGACAACTCCCGTAAATGTGGCAAAGGAAACTTACGCTAAATGCCTTACTCTATATAGGGTATCATCATTGAGAGTTTAGAAATCAGCAAAAATGTTTGGACATCGAGCACAGTCATGCCAGTAATAGTAATATCTTACAGATTCATGTAGCAGATGATTTGGAGTGGGGGAGAGTGATCCCTAAAGGTTCACTCTGATTGGTGAGGTTGAACAAAAAGTGGGTTTGTGGAAACTGTAGTCCATCATCTGTTTGGTATGATATACAGTATGTTCGCATTTGGTATAAAGAGGAATTGAGGAGGCAGACGTGGGTCAAAGAGTATTTGGAAATAACTCTTAGTGCTTGTTCGAACTTGCTCGGGGTACCAGATGGGTTGGGGTTACCACACAGGACAATACACTGGGAGATAGAAACTCTAGGTAATTACAGGAAAGTAAGTGGAAGTCAAGTTTGTATATTTTTCTGTGATTGACAACGTGACATTACATGAATTATCCTGATTAGCGACCCCCGCCCATCTGGTGCTCGTAGCAGACTAAAACAAATGCTAAATATTATCTGCACACACTATTTCACTCAGGTCTCTGAGGAGGACGGTGAAGAGACGCAGGGCGGTGTCGTTTTTTACATGGAGAACACTGTACAGTTGCCTTCAGATCTGCCAGGACTAAAGGCACATGGGGTCCACTGAGCAACAGATGTGTCCATTCTGGAAATGAGAAGAAGAAACATTTTTTAAAACCCACGAATGGAATATTGTCACACTTTAACCTCGGGCAAACTCTTCTGCGGCTCCTCAAATAACATTTTAAGGCGGTGGCACAGCATACTGACTAAGTTTGACATTTAGGAGTCCATCGGGTGTCATTTTGGCACCAACTGATCCAAGGCCATGATATTCTCCTGAGAATACAAATGTGAACGGTCACAGAGTAATTTTGCTTTTTAACTGGCTGGATTGCTACACACTCACACTCACATTCACTAAAGGTTGCAGGGGAAGTGCAGGCACTGCATCACCAAAATGACCAAATCAGAATGCCATGCTGTTCACTAACCATGCACAGTAAGTGGAAAGCGTACCTACCAGCACTTATAAAGCCTCATGTTCGCGCATATCTACATTATATGTAGATCTTATTATTTTGCTCCCAAGATTGCGCCCAATTCACTAACACTTCACAACACAAACTCCCCAAGATGACTGAGGCGCTTATAAGATCTCTTGAAAGGTGACACAAAGACTTCGCGTAGACTTCAGTTTGTCCATCCAAGACATGGACACGAAAAGGAGGTATTCCATGCTAGACCAGATCAGAGAACGCTCCAGTTATACAGGGCAAGGGTGAGAGGGTGCCAGCCTGGTTGGATTAGTCTTAAAGCTGAAGCACGCCATTTATGCTTGAATTGATTTTAAAGGGGGCCATTTTCTTACGTAGCGCTCTTAAGGGTTTGATTTGCGCCACAACTTTGCCCTCACAACGTATTCTTAGTGACTCTGGACCTCAGTGACTAATGACTGCAGAAGCGCTTCTCAATTTCCAACCATTTTTCTCCGGTGTTGCGTCGGCCACCGAAGTAGAAGAATCGGAATTTGGCCT
>CABFOQ010020791.1:0-33675 GCA_900660455.1 Gephyroberyx darwinii
GCCACTTCAGCTGGCTCCAACAGACTTCCGACTGCCTACTCATACATGCCGCACACAAATACGTACACATACACATTTGACGCAGTTGCGTGTGCACACACACACACACACACACACATATTAAGACCTCAACATGTATGTCTTCAGGTTCCAATACCTAACCTTTTATGAAACCCCCCAGATCCATTATAGAGAAAATGAACTGTTACAGAGCAGTGATGGCAGCCCCACATTTCTCTCCTTTCCCTCCACCGAAATAATGATATGGCTGCCAATTTGTCAGGGGAATATGGGGTGTGTGGAAGTGCTGATAATAACAACAGTTAATAAAACAAAGGGGACTTCTGTTTTCATTTGGTATTCAGCCGCATTTCCCGGACCGTGAGTTATCGAGCGTGTCCCAGAGGGAGTGTGTTAAACGCCGGGCGGCCTGGCTTCACAGAGAAAAACACAGTGTGATGGAGCTGCTCCTGCTTCAGCTGCCTCTGTTGCCTCTCTCTGCCTCCAGCTTCTAGATCTGATACTGGGACATGTCTGTCATCTCCTAGCGAGGCAGAGAATATTGTGGAGGATGGAGAGAAAAGGGTGACTGCATGCAATATATGCAAGGTTGTGCGTTAGGTTTTGGAGGCAACTATATGTAAGTATGTATGTTTGCGTGGTGTATATTAGAAGGGTGGAATAAAAACTCAGTTGAGCGAAGGTCATTGATAGAAGGGCATCATTCTGACTAGTTATGTCATTGAATGAGAACTCTCATTAAGCAACCTCACTAAATTACTTATTATTACTAAATTGTGTTTTAATCCTCATCACTTCCATTTCCGGTAACAGGGCTGTTCTTGGCTTCATCTCATCAGCAAGGTGACTGGGGTCGTCACAGCTGTGTTTGTCACCATAGTCCTGGGCATTTCTCCAACACTCCTGGCTGGCCTAAATGCTACATTTTGATTTTTTTTTCAAGGCCATAAACTGTTCCTGTTTCATTACACTGCAGCTATATGTGCTCTCTCCCTCTCCCTCTCACCGCCTTGTGCTGGGTCTCCATGTTAGCCAGCTGCTCTTCGTAGATAGCCGCTTGCTCTCTCAGGGCCAGGCACTCTGCTGTCACTGTATCCACTTCCTACATAGTGAAGGAGAGAAGCAAGTTAACAGAGTACAACACCACTAAAGTAAACCAGCTCAACTTAAGTTCTGGATGTGCCCGAGAGGAGCATTCCACCTGGTGCAGTGCAGTATGGGTAATCAGGCACACCACAAGTTGAAGAGAACAGTCTTATCACCCATCATAAGTACCATCAGTACCAGCACATCCACCCTGTTTCACTGAACAGCAAGTAGACACCGCAATGCAGAGGAAAGGGGAGGAGGAGGAAGATGAGAAGGAGGCTGGCTACGGCTAACTAGAGACAAAAGCCTTGTCCACCAATCCATTCACAAGCAGGAGTTCTTAGCTCATCTAGTCTTTTTAGGGACCTGATGAATTGGTTCTGAATTCAATTATTGTGGGTGTCTGCATTTACATTTGAATGCACGCGAAGAGGGTTTGGTGGTAACGCCGTGGAGCCTTGCTGGGAAGGTCCCCTGATGGCAGGGTACTTGATTGACAGCAGTCAGCACAGTAGGCAAGGCAGTCTAGTGCTGCTATGATCACTGCACCACAAATTGGAGAGAATCTTGCACTCCACCACATTCTGTGCACTGGAAATGAATCCCCCGAAAGATTTCACCTTGTAATCTTCTTTGCACTTGCTTGCATTTGGATTTGGATTCTGGGTGAATGCTAGCTCTAGCCCCATCAACTTGATTCACTTGTGTCTTGGTATGATGACTCCTACAGCTATGCACTAACAATTAACTAAAAAAAGACAGCCCCATATACAGTAAAAGTCAAAAGCCACAGCCAGGCTTGCCTTTTTAGTGGATTTCAAACAAGCCAACCATGCCTGGTTTTATCCCTATCCACTGGTATTCTACTATTATGTAGAGTGAGCTGCAGCCAGTTGTGCTCATAGAGATTTTGTGTTGTGTTGTGTGCTATTCTCTCCTCCCCCTGTCTGTTCTTCCTTGATCTCCCTGCCGATTTCCCATCAAGTCTTGCCACTCTCCAGCTGCTTCCAATTCAAAACTGGGGAACTCAGCCAGCCAGCACATTACAGCCCCATACTACAGTCTCCAATACATCTGTAAGGGAGAAATTAAAGCCTGGATTACTCAATGAGGAAACATGGAAACAGCTTCCCCTGCATCTGGCCTAGCTGGAAGGACATGGGTTATAGCATGTATGAGAGAGGGGTGTGTAAAGGCTAGTGGCTCAGGTTGCACTGGGCCACCAGCCAGACTGTGTGACTGGTGGTGATCAACACTCGTTGACGGCAGCGCTTCAGAGGAGCAGCTGTGCTGAGTTTCAGTTGATACATGTTCCACCAGGAGACGCTGGAGAATGAAGCAGGGCGAGACTTGGCAACACTGCCATCTAGTGCTGAAAGTACATTATCACAATAAAATCTCACTTCATTGAATAACAGTCGCACTAACAAGCAGCAGATCACCACAATGATGGATAGAGAGAGCGGTTTAGTATTGGGGTCCGTATTTTAATCTATGTTTCCTAAATATCTAGAACAGAAGCTATCCTAATATCGATAAGAACCAGACGTCGTATTACCCCGGCAAGATCTTGCTGATCTAGCTGGATGAGGGTCCGCTGCTGTACAGTCTTCTCATACTCTTGCTGTAGACATTCAAGCTCATTCTTCAGCTCCTCAGTGGCACACAGGCTCTCATCCTGCAGGAAGACACAGAATAGACAGTGATGATTCTTGACAGGTTGATAGATTAGGCGGACCTGCCACTGTGACAAATTATATAAATTGATGAGATGGGATGGGACATACAATATCTGCAAGAGGCAAATACACTGCCTATACAAAGACAAGCACACACACACACACAGATATACCCAGCACTACCTTACTGTCGTGGAAAATTTAACCTACACATCCACACATGTGCATATATGGACTACAGATGTACTGACTTTCTCTTGTGAATATACTGTTTCATGCTGTGTGAGTAGAATGGTCTCCTCTCTGTAACCTTTGGGCCATAACTTCACCTTCCCAGAGGCCCTTGTCACCGTGGCTCTGTTTAGACTATGGATGTTCTCAAACAAGGACAACACATGTGGTGTTTTCACGGTCCTTCTATCTCTTTTTGTGTCACCTGTTCCTATGTCTGCACATCCTGTCACGTCCTTGAATGGTGCTTAAAGACCAGTGCAAACCCTTGATTCTTTGAAGAAATGTATGTTGCCTATGTGCGGTGTACACCTCTTCCTCTTATGAGATCCCTTTTTGTAATAAATATATATTCAACTAAGACAAACCTCAGACTCAAGAACTTTTCTACATCACTTACCCTCTCCTTGTACAGTCTTTTCACCGCTGCATCCAGGCTATAGTTAGACACTGCCACACTGGTAGTGGTGGTGGTGGCGGCCTGTTGCCTGTCTAGCTTGTCCTCTAGTTCCATGATCTGACATTCCAGAGACTCATTCTCCTCCTCAAAACAACGAGCCTACAGGACACAGAGACAGACTAGATAAAGACCAGGGATGCAGATACAGACCAGGGATATAGCTGAAGGTAAATAAATTACAGATGTGTCCTTACCAGTTCAATAAGTCTGGCCAGGCGGTCATTGAGGGCAGCAATGACGGTACGGTCTTGGACAAACCGACTCAGGCCCTCCTTGTTGAGTGCCTTGGCAGCTACAAAGTCTAACTTGTCACAGTCACAGTCATCAGTGACCGCACCCCTGTGAGGACGACACAATATACCAAGGACTGGCCTAAGAGCCCTAGGGAGATATTTAACCCACCTTCAAGGATTGGTGGAAAACCATGCATCTCATCGTGGATTTTTGTCAACTATGATTAAACCACACCAAGTAAAATTATTTAAATACACTTCAGAATTCCTCCATTAAATGTGTCACTGCATTTTTGCCCAAGCCATATCATGTCAGTGTAAATGAACACTGCTGATCATGATGACGCATTTTACCATAACTACAAATGGCATTTGTCATCACCATTCAAACTTTCCTTTAGCGTAGTGAATGTGGCACAGCTCCATGTCACATTTGCTTCTGGTGCCATATCTTAAATCATACATATTTGATCACTGAAATAAAGTCACAACACTCAAACCCCCCAAACTTCTAACTTTATATCAGCAATATAAGATCTTAATTGACTACATTTTTCATAGTGGCCAAATTCACTTTTCTCTTTGCCCAGCCCTTCCCCCTACCCAGAGTCCCACACTGACCTGGCAGAGGCCCGGTACTGCCCTGCACACAGCATACTGGACCGTCCATTTCGACTCCAGTAATCCTCCTCAAACAACTTGCGGTAAGAGGACACTCTCAGGATGGCCATGGCTTTGGGATGGATACAGACTATAGGCTTCCACAGGCTTCAAGCTGGAGGTTTTATATTTGCAGGGGATGGGAATGTTGCATTGAGGTGAAGGATCTCTCATAGGCCACTGACTAGACTAACTATAGCGCCATCATCAGTCACTAAAGATTTCACATGTAACTGAAGAGAGTCCCAAAGAACATGTTGTTTTTTTTTTATCTGCATCTGTCAACAGAATGAGTGCATTTCAATAACTATAGGAGGTGTTGAATTAGTTACAACACTAAAACTGCTTTGTACATAGTTTTATTTCTGTTAAATAAATTAAAAGTACCAAAAAATTGAAAAGTTGAAAACAACTGTGTGCAAGTTTTTCCTTGCATATGTACCACAATTAAACATAACATGACAAAACTGAGGACATAAAGACCAGAGATGACGAAATAAGCACAATGACACCACACAAATACAGCAATTGGTACAGTGGCATATAACACTTCTAATCTGAACTTTCTTATGTTTGAGAAGATGAGAGCAGTCTTTCTAAAGATGTGAACGAGTAAACGGCTGTCGTGAATGGCTTTCCCAGATTCATGCATACTTAGCTGAATTCTAAGTCACCAGGAACCATTCCTTCCAGCCCAAGTCACCTTTTGGCAAAGCTTAGCCAGCGATTAAGGCCAACAAATATGAGGAATGCAGAATCACGCCTGGCCCATCAGAGGAATCTACTGTATTGATGGCAATGAGGCGGAGGAAATCACACAAGAATGGCGCAACCTCAGCCCAACAGGCGTTTCCTTAAGTGTCATGATTGTCAGCATTGTAACATCACATAGTGTGTTCACATTGTCTCCAAAGCTAATTATTTTGAAGCAGAGATCCTGTAGTGTGTGATGAGAAAGCCTTTGGAAAGGGAAATATGGAGCAAGGGAAATTAGTGTCAGAAAGATGCTGAGAAAGATAATGATATCTCTTGGATGAAAGTGGAAACAGTGTTCATTATACACTGCATAGGAGTTCCTTATTCCAGAACACGTGCTGCGACAGTGATTGAAAAAAAGAAATTCCTCTGTGGCACAAATGATAACGGTGCGCAAAGACAGGCTTTGTCTTGCAGGATCATTTCGGAAAGTTAGAAGACACTTGGCATCATACAGGCCTACAACAATGCATGATGAACGTGAAATCAAGTCTTTAGGCATGGCAGAAGCAAGGAAGCAGAAACACGTAAATGAATACAGATAGCGCCACCTTCATGACAAACATGACACACTGTAGACACCATAACAGATTTGCACCACCATAGCAAGAGTCAAATACCCATAGAAGTCAACAGGGACAGGATCACTATATACACCAGTTAAGACATCAAGACCACAAGGGGTGACTCTTCATTCTATTCTGGTTGACCAGGAAGTTAGTGTGTTAACAGACTTGTTTTGTAACTCAAACAGAGGAACTGGCAAAACTTGATGTAAGGCTCACAGTCGAAGTTACACAGAATCACAGCAAACATTCACGGCTATGGAACTTTCTATAAACAGGGCGATAAAAAGAAATAGCGTTTCAAAAAAAACAAAAAACACTAATGTCCAAAACAGTCTTTTAAAACCAATGAGGGGTAGAAAATAAACCAAAGTTGGGACACAAATACTATTGAGTTGGTGCAAACTTTGTTGAAGAAAAAATACATAAATAACATCAGTTAACCTACAGTGGATATGACCACACAGAGTTTGAACACATCTCTATATGCTGCCATTTAAGTGTCGCTGCTCCCAAATGGCCGATTGTCATCTTTTGTCTCATTAAGTTTCGTCATCCTTAGTGTGATATTTCCACAGTAAATCATCCCATTTCATTATACTCACAATAGTTTACTAGCCTCAGTCTGAAGCTTGGGTATTAAAGCTTCAAGAAGGCCTTTTACTTTATTTAGTGTAATGGATTCATTCGCTAAGCATCTATGGATACATAATGTTTTTACATTCATACCATTCACTAATAATATTTTGGCATGAGCACCTATACTAAGAAGGGTCAACTGAGAGGGGGGCGTCCCCCAGTCTGGAGGCACAGGTCCTTTAGGTGAGCAAAAAGTGCATAGGCATCAGTTCAAACCTTTCCCAAGTACTACCAAATCCAGCGGCCATACTGTCAAGAGGTGAAGCTATGAGACTTGGTAAAATCATGACAGTGTTGACTAGAGTCTAGTACAACAAGGTCTGGGGTACGACTAAAATAAGAGTCTGCGAAAAGGTAGGGTGCAAAACAACTGCACTGGTCTCCAATAGATGACAAAATACCAAGTGAATCATGAGTGTGACACTGTGTCCTACGGGTACCATCCTTTTGCAACCAGTAAACCAGGTAGGGGAATGACTCGGAACCCCTACAGACTTCGTGAATGACCTGAATTACTCCTCATCTCCTCCCATGAGGAAACCCAGGATGAAGTCGATGGCTCTCTGCCGGTCTTGTGATGTCTGCCTTCCCACCAGGTTGGGTGGTGGTCGGATGAGAAGGCTTGCAAACAGGGTAGCTAAAACACAAGAACAGAGGAAAGAGGTAAAGGAAACACTGCACAAGAAAACTGACTTCATTGCCCAGCTAGTAAATAGAAGCAGAAATAATGACATATCTTTCATAGCCAGCTGTGGTAAAACAATATTAGCTTTTCAAACCACAGCTGTAAACATTCCTGTCACTATGTCTGTCCAACTGTGTCATCTCACCCCCAACTTCTAACACATAGGGTACAGGGTGACGTTTGTAGGTGGGGTGGTCGCCTAATTGTTAGAGAGGCAGGCTAGAAACCATAAGGATCCCGGACTGGCTAGAAAATCTAGACCAGGCAAGTATACAGGGGGTGAACAAAACAACAGAAACACCACATTAAAAGGATTTTCACTCTGAAATAATGAAATCGTAATTACAACGGCAGATAGACAAGTTCTATAAGATGAACGCTAATTGGCAGTATGTATCCACTGCCGTTCAGCAATGCCAGTATCTTGCAGAATATCACTCTCTTGTATATTATTAATCGATTAACTGACTTTACGTGAACCTTTTTGATAAAGTAGTCGAGTGAGACTAGCTAGGACATACCTATGAGGCTGGCAGTTAGATTGTTGTTGTGCGAGTGCTTGAGCAGCTCCCTCAGGAAGGCCATTAAGTAGCGGAACACATTGCGGTGAGCCCGAGGCAACTGGGAGATGAGCTGTCAATCATCATAGCAGGAGACAAAGATACAACACTTATTTGATCACATACACCGATGTAGTCATGCTCATCACGTAGCATAATCCTGGGTTAATGGTGAACTTAAAAGATGTTAAAACATGGGGCATTTCCTCCACTCTTGTTTCTATTCATTGCACATTGTTACAAAAATGCATCTTAGAAAAACAAAACAATGTACAATATGCATGTTAAGAGTGGTCACTGCACCTGTTTGCAGAGGCGGCTATCATGAGAGCACTCCAGGCAACGGTGGTAGAGTTCATAACACACCACTGGCTCTGGCAAAGCTTCCAGGAAGATCAACAGTGCCTCAGCCACCGAGTGGTTGCAGCCAGCTACACACACAGTTAGGGAAGATGAAGCAAATGTGGAGTCGTCTGTGTGCATGTCTATATATCTATTCATCTGTCTACCCGTCTATGTGTCTAGCTAGTAGGCTCCATATGCGTTTAACACTTGGCAGCACTTCGAGATAGAGAGAGGCATTTTCTAAGTAAAACATATTACAATTATGGTCACTATTATTACTGCTATTATCATTATTATCATGATCATACTAACGCAACCTCAACCAAGACACAACTGGGTCGGTAGAAACAGCTCGTGTATGGCTGTTATTGTATCTGCTGTGTGGTATTTCAGTGACGGTGTCAGATTGCAGGCCTGTGCCGTGGTGAATCTGGGCCAGTGGGACTGGCTATGTAAGCGAGGATACGGATGGAGTCTGGAATACTGGTGTCCAGGCAGTCGATAATACTCTGCAGCTCCTCTTGCAGGCCTGGGGTCTGGAACAGGTCCTCCTGGGAGACAGGGAGACAAGTACATGTGTAAAACAGTCCAGAACAGAGTATGAAGAGTGTTACAGTATTAGGAGAAGCACAATATATTACACATCGGGTAGTTTAGAGGGGGAAAAAAAGAAAAAGAGATGTATCGGTGCTATAGGCTTGTCCAAAGATTACCCAATCACACGTGACAACACTGGCTGGAATAAAAATCCTAAACAAATTCACGACTGTTGTCATGAGTCTATGGAGAAAGTGAAGAAGATGGACGATATAAAGCCATATGAAAAAAAGAAAGCAAAAAAAGTTGAGACTGAGCTGTTGCCTCAGCTGCACAATCTAAGTACAGTCTATTTTCATGGGACATTTCACCTCCATGTAGAGGGAAGGCTTCTGGACAGCACGTAGAAATCAGCTTCTGGTGTAAACCAAACCCCAGTGATGCTCCTGTAGAAACTACCTTGGTGTTTCAACCTGAAGGGCACCTAGGACAAAAAGGGCACCCTGGGGACGCCTAAGGTGGCAAATATGTTAACACCCATGGCCTTCTCACCTGTTGACAAGACTTGGTGAAGAGGTGGTTGACCAGAAGCCACACCTCCTTGGGGATCTTTAGAGGCTTGTCCTCTGTACCAGCACCATCGACCATCAGGAAGTTCACCTTGGACTTTTCCTGACGGGAGATAAACACAGACGACTTGTTTTAGATGGACAATTTGTAATAGAGAAACTGGCATAATATAGCAAAATTATTTCCTATTTATTACTGGAATAATTGCTTAGATTTAAAAACAGAGAACCAATATACCAAACCAACCAATACCAAATAATCTAATAGATTTATTAGATTATTTCCTCAACATTCAATTCATACTTTCAGGATAGTTACAGATACTATTTTGATCAAACTGTAACAGAGACCACTAAGATGATTGCACATGGCACACACATCCATTAGTGGTATAGTAGGGGCAGCGCTGAGGCCCAGATAATCTCGGGTCGGGGGAGAGCCATTTGATAGGGAGCTGGACATTTCATATCTTGTGTTTTTGTCTCTGAAAATGGATCCCTGAGAACTCAAGAGAGAGTGCCAAAAATAGCCCGGGCAGTGGGACTACACATTTGTTAGACTAGGGAAACTGGAGTGGGCTTGAGTGGGAGATATTGATAGCCTACAGAGCTAGTTGACAATATCAAGACCAGAGGGATATTCTGTAAAGTGCTTCAACGAACACTCAAAGTGCCACTGTGTTCCTTAAGGATATTTCCAAAGAAAGATACAGTTAGCGCGAAGCAACATTAAAATCATACATGTGAAATTACCACAGTATGACAAATCAAGGCTGCTCTTATATTCTTAAGTGAGTTTACCCATGCAGCTATTCAGTTTCACTGGCCAGTGAGTTGCTATGGAATGGAAGAGGGGATTTAGCATCAGGCTTAATTTGAGTGTCTGAGCTTAACCGAACAGACCCCAATGCTCCTCATTAGCCTTCATCATGTGTGTGAAGAAGCTGTGCAGTGAGGGTGACCTGCTGTGAAATGAGATTTGGTGTGTGAGTGTGTGTTTAAGTTTCATAAAACTGGTGTACACTGCCCTCAATGGACCACAAGTTTCGATGGTTGACTGATCCATCCACACACACACACACACACAAACTGAGCTCTGATGATCTGGTCTGTGCCTGTTGGTTATCAATCGCCACCCTTGTCTGCTCTCTGAAATGTAGGGTGACTACAATATGCACCGATTCAGTTTTCAGGGTAGCTATCACAGCCACCATATACTGAGGTGCACGCAGCAATACAGCAATAGCAGGAACATGCACAAAGAAAATAATGTAGTAGTTTGTTGATAGCATTTCATAAACAGCTGATATAATTGATCTAAATAATGTCTCAACTAGTCTCCCTTTCTAGGGAGAACATTTGAGGAAGCTCATTTGAAGTGTTTAAAGATAGAAGACTTGATGAAAAAAGTCTGAACTGGGATCACCTTGCCCCTGTTTTGTTCAGTGTACATATTATTTTACCTTTTCCATGAAGCTGTCCTCTCCCTGAGCAAGAAGTCAGCCCACAACCACAGTGAAGAGACGGAAAGGAATGATCAAGGCAATGAGAGGCGATAAAGGGAAACAAAAGAAAGAGCAAAGTAGATAGGAACACGGAATCAGAAAAGTGGTTTGATTATGGCATGCTTGCAGTATAAACCATTTCATCCAAATACACCAGTCCAGTAGGATGATAGAATAGAAGTAGAAATGAAAGATTATTGCAATGATAAGAATAGCACATTATTCCAGAGTCAAACTATAGATAGAAAATCAAAAAACAGAAATATGGAAGCATTTAGAGGTGTATGTGTATGTGTGGAGACCAGAGAGTCTATTTATATGAAACAGGCTAGAGTGAGCTGGGACTTTAGTCAGTTCTCCCTGCTCATAAGGAAATCCCTTGCCATGTTTGCGGTCACTTCCTCATTCCCCTGCCCACTCTTAGCAAAGGCATATACAGGTTGAGACATTTTATACTCTTTAAATAAAGACCTTGTTCTCTGTGACTGAGTTTACCCTGAGGGAGTGAACAAGCTCTCATGTGTCCCTGCCCAGGCTTCAGGTAACGAATCGCTACAAAGAGCAACGAAGAGCCATCAGATTAGATTCTGAGCTGGATTGGTGTGTGTAGAAAAGGTTTTCTCACAATTCAAGGTGTAACTAGTTTTAAGAAGAGATAAGACAGTATCCTTCACCCATTTGAAGAGAAGTGCTACCGTGTGGTGATCAGCTATTCAAATGTAATGTTAAAAATAATAGCAATCCTATCAGTCTAAACTCTCGCTGTGGTCTGATTGATTTCCCCATGCTATACCACTGGGCGAGGTGTGCCTCACCAGGTCAATGAGTTTGGTGATGGGGATCTCTCTGATGGGCTTCTTCATGCGGCACAGTGTCTCCAGCGAGGTGCCGAAGCAGCTGGGCAGGTAGTTGCCGGAGATGGTGATGAAGTAGTCCTTGCCACGGTCTAGATGGAGCACCAGAATGTCCTCTATGGCATCCTCCCCACAGTTCAGCAGTGTGACAGAGTCTTTACTGACATATACCTCCAGGTATATCTCCAGGGTCTCATCTGTTGGGGGAGATAAATCAGTGGATTACAGGGCTGAAGAATTCTCATGGGCAACATTGCCAAATGAGTTGCTTTACCTGCAAAGGAACAGATTTTTGACTTGGTATCTCACTTTTTTTTTCTATTGTTGGGAGCACTGATCATCCACTTTGCCCAATGTTTTGACACCCATACGGGTAGAAAAGCGAGCAACAACATCTGGGACACTACTGAGTACAGCTCCAAAATGTGTAACAAGACAAAGTTGTCCTGAAGAGATGTAAATAAAAAAGATGTCATAGGACGAGACAAGAGAGCAGTTATAATGAAAAAAGGACTCACTAGGCTCCAAGAATCCATCGCTTGGCTCGGCACGGAGCCAAGGCTTGCAATACTGGGAGTCGTTGAGTTTGGGGATGAAGGCAAAGTGACAGGGGACCTGCCCATCATTTGTTATTACAAAGCGCTCCTTCTGAAGCTGCCGGAATTTCACATTCTCAAATGCAAACTGCAGGAGAGGAAAGAAAAAGAGGAATTTTAAAGTGGTAGCATTAACCGCCGATCCCAAGTCACTTCGTCCTGAAAATTATTGAAAAAAACAAGGCAACAGACTCCTGAGAAAGACTGTAGTTTCAAATGTTGTTGTTTATTAGCAGGTCATCTAATATCCCTAAAGAGGACATACTAGACAGAGCAACAATACGATGAGAATGTGTGTGTAGCCGCTTTCTTCTCACCTCTCTCTTAGTCAGAGATAGAGATGGGAGGAAGTCATTCTCCATTCTGTCCATTATGCGAACAATCTCTTCGAAGACCTTCTTGTGGCGCTGCTCATTCACCACCTTAACCTGTCACACACAATCGCACAAGTCGTAAAATTGATGCACTTTAGGAATGTTAATGTATGTAAGTATTATCATATAAATTATTTCACACACTTTTGTATTATCAAAATTAATTTAGAAATCTTTAGAACAATCTCAAACTTTTCAACTCAAAACAATCAGATTTCAGGCACAGCGTGTCTTACCCCTATATTGAAGAGGGAGCTGACAGGCTTGTGGTCGCTTGTCTGCAACTCCATGTGGCTCCGGTAGTGGAGCTGCTTGACATTGCTGCCCCTCCACAGGATTCTGTCACACCAAGCTGGGACACGGCATTTCCCACTGCAGGAAACAACGGTCCCAGATTCAGAGGCATGCATACAGCTGACTAGATATAAGTGTAACGATAAAGTCTGAGAAGACTTCCTTTCTAGTAAGATTACATCAGGATTCCAGAGAAGTGACATTGAAGTTGTGAATGGCTAGAACACAGGGGTATGGTTTTACCTTGAGTCCCATCGATCTGTTTTGGCATCATACTTGTAGGTGGGGATGAAGTTAATCTCTCCCTCCATGAAGTCTGTGAAGGCTCTCTTAGTCTGCCTCTGGATGTTCAGCTACACATAAAAAAGGGACAATATTTTCCTAACTGTTATTTAGTGCAACAGACAAAAGAAACTCTTTATTTATGGTCACAACAAACAGTAAAATAGGAGACAGTGAAAGATGGCAAACACTCAATAACTTAAGTACAGAACTCATAAACAACATGTGTAATATCAGTATTTACAGCTTTTCAGTAATGCCCTGCTTCACAGTCATACAGCTACAGAAATTCAATGAGAGCTGCCAACTACACACCCAGTCTACTGAGCAGCTACACTGGAGTTGGAGGTTAAGGACCTTCTCCTGAGGGTACTTTCCAGCTCATTTGTAGTTTAAAAATGACTGGATACATAAAAAAAAATCAACCTACTACTACTACTAAAAACACCTGCAGAGGAAACACTAGCAGTAGTCATAGATGTTTAATCCATGTCTGTTCTTGTTGTGATTAGTTTTGATTCTACTGCTACTGAACACATATGGAGGAAACACTGAGCTCACCTGATCATATTCCTGAAGCTTTTTCAGCTCTTTCTGAGCTATGAGTTGTTTCACCTCAGCAGCATCGTACACAAATAGACGATAGTTCAAATCCCCCAGCCAGATCACTACACTGAAACACAGAAGAGGTACAAACATGCTTTACCAACAATAATACAGTAATATCTTTGCACTAAATATGTTTACCCTCACTATAACTAAAGTCCTGTGAGAGATTCATAATCTCTCTCACAAATGAGCCCAGTAAGCTCATTTGTTTTCCTTTATTTGCTCTCCACACAATTACTAAAAACAATCTGAGAGGGGATCAGGGCTCTATGTTAACATTTTTTCATCCAAGGAGAAACACAAATTAAATTTAGCAGCATATTTAAAAATGATTGCAAAGCCCATTCCTACTTTGAACCTCAAGGTGTATGGGTGTATTTATTTTCATTTTTTTAAGGTGACATATATTTATTTTGAAGCATGTGGAACTAAATTGGTAGCACCATAGAACAATGGAGATGAAAAGTACTATTTTGTATGTAAAACCAACAAAATGAATTGAGAGGCTAGAATACAGCTACGCCTAGTGATGATAGAAACTTCAGAGCCGCATTCTGGCAATACAAATATAGTAAATTAGTGTAAAAACAGACTTCAGACATCAATCCAGAGAGATCGCCCCACTCTGGACCTAAAACATTGAGGACTTACTCATGCTTGACAATACTGAGAGGGGGGTAGTCCAGTAAGTTGAATGTCATGCGGGCACATATGTCTTTGTAGTCCTGGTTGCGGCGCTCAAAATCCTCCACGTGTGCCGCTAGATGTGAGTTGACGAAGCAGAAGCTAGTGTTGTGGAAAACAAACCTCACTGCCACACCTCCTTTGTTCCCCTACGAGGAAATGATACAGCCCAGTGTGTCACTTTGGCATTCAAATAGTCCCTCATTTTCATGCAGGCAAATACATGGAGGGATACAAGTCTATGCAAATTGCAGAAATCAAGTGTCATTTTAAATGAAACTTCAACAAAGATTCATTTTTGTTCCAGTTTTAATTTAAAGATACCATTTTCCCCATAATTCCAGTTCCCACATGCTCTGCAGCCACATCTTTGATGTGATTCTTATGCTGCTTGTTGACAAAGACCACCAGCATCATGCCAACTAGTCGGATGGTCCGGACCTGTAGACAAAGAAACAAGATAATATTTGTGTTCACATTTCATGTTCTCTCCCACTTGCATGTATCAGCAGGGAAGGGCCAGAAAGTCCTTGAATACTGACTTAATCATCTTTTAGGAGGCCTCTCTCTCCTACTCACCTTATAGTACTTGGCTTTTGGATGCAAGCATCTCTCCACAGCATCCACCCATAGCTGCTCCTTGGAGGAGTCCAGGTAGAAGAAGGCCTCAGTGCTCAGGTCCAACTCTTGAAAACTACAGTCACAAACCATGTACACAAGTCAGTCAGCATATATTGAATGTTATTAAAGCAAGAGCAGGAGAAACGTTCTGTGTGTTCTTTATATAAACAAACAAACACAAAAGTTATTGTCAGAACAATACTGTATGACGTAAGCAATATCTCACTCACCCCAAAGCATAGACATCTGGAGGTTCTGGGTCGCAACAGAGCCATGACTCTATGCTGCTGTCTGGAGACTGACCATTCACATTCCACGTACCCGTGAAGAACCTAAAACAACAACAACAGGCACACTAGTCAGGATTTCTGCCTAGCGATTAATAAACAAAGAGTGCTAAGAGAGAGAGAGAGAGAGAGAGAGAGAGCAAGAAGTTAGGCTAAATGATGTATGAGACTGTACATTTTGAAAGTGGGACATTGTCAGCTTGAAGTAAAATAAAGCTATTTTAATCTTATCTCTCCAAAGTTAACAATGTGGCAGGAGATGCTCCAGAAAGAATTTATTTTCCAGACAAGTGAACAAAACAAAACAACACACACAAAGAGCTCTTCTCACCTGAAGTTCTGGATGTCCACATACTCCTTCTCCTTCTTACCCAGGCGATGTTTGATGAGGTATTCTCTCTGGCCGGCCTGGCTGGAAAACATGGCCTGTCTCATGCTGTTGGTAGTGGGGCTGTCGCTCCATGACGACGGCCTGTCCACACGGTCCAAACCAGATCTAAAGGTTCTGGGATACAGAAGTGGAACATTACTTCATCGTACCAAAATTCTTGGGGGCAAATTGGATTTCTAGCCTGCAGTATTTATCATCACCTCTGTCCTTACAGCTGACAAACCCATTTAACTGATATTCAGGCTACAACTACCTAAGAAATGGAATAAAACAATCCTAAGAGGTTCAATAAAAAGCAGGGAACATTTTTCTTGTGATTCCATTAGGATCAACATCGACTCACTCTGGTTTGGTGGGAGTGATGAAGGAGTTGTCTTTGCCTTGTATGGAGGCGGCTCTGTCTTTAGGGACTGGTGCAGGTGGCAGAGGACAGGATGGCGTGTAGGAGCCTTTGCGAGGAGGGAGAGGGGGGACAGGAGGAGGTTCCCTCGAGGCAACCAAGCGATTCTGCTGGTTCTTTTTTTCCTCCACTTTGAGAGAGTGGTTGTCCTCAAAGCCAAAGTCTGAGGCCAGCGATTGAGCTGGATCTCCTTTGTTGACTGAATACAAATGAAGGGTTTCATAATAAACTACCTGACATTCAGTCAATACTTGAAAAACAGATGATTCAATCTACCAAAAAACATATCTATGTATGTTTCACATACAAATGGTCAAATGGTGGATATCTTGCTTTGGGATGATACTCTTCAAATCTATGTTCATCTATGACAATGTATGTACTGTGTATTCATATACCTGTGCTAGTCTGGTTGGTTGGAGTGCTGTTGCTGAGGCTGGGAGGTAGTGCACTAGTAGATTTGGGTGGGTTGGCTCCAGAGACCACAGAGTTAGCAGTCTTGTTTCCTCTCTGTGGTGGGATGGGGACGGGCGGCCCTCTGTGGGGAGCTGGTGCAAGGGGCTCCATCACTTTGGGTACTGTGAGTTTGGATTCCACTGAGAAAATTAAACGCAACACTGTCAAAAGGCATTCCTCAAGATTTTTTCACAAGATTGAACATATACAGTAGGAGTATCCTAAATATTCCCAGAATATTACGGTATGGTACTACAGCCTGCCAGAGAAAATGCGATGATAAAGCTGTTTTTTTACTACTACAACTGCACATCCCGTTTCTACTGACCTCTCTCAATGCAAACATGAACAAAGATAACAGTTGAGCCAACACCCAGAATAACAAGGTTGTTATTGCAGGAAGTGGTGACTTCATAGAATAGCAGCTAAGTAGCTTGCTGACCGAAGAGGGCAGAATGCCTGGCTACTACTACAGGTTTCCTCAATTATTAACTAGCAAGTCAAAAACAAATGGTGGCGGGAACAGTGAAACTGGATGGACAGGTTCTGAGACTATACAGGTACAAAGAGTCACAGCGCACTCCCACAAGCTCATGTCCTGCCCCTCAGGGCTGTTTGCTAGTGAGGACATGACCCAAACATACACTCAGAGTGGATTTCTAAGATTAGGCTTAACAAAGCTTATACTCTCTTTTGGAGGGTGGTATCTATTATGCACAGAGGATAATACTGCCAGCCTGCCACAACAGCAAACTAGTGATTTCCTATGCAATTGCTTTCAAAGTCAATAGAATGCTTTTTGGTTACTACACTGACTTCTTGGGAAATTGGCTTGTTGGTAAACTTACCTTTTACTTTTTATGATAAGAGTACCACCAAAATCATCTCTCATGTCTCTCTGGTAGATAACACATTAGCATCCAGCACGTGAAGTGCTCGTAAGCAATCAGCATTATCTAACATAAAAAGATAGACCATTTAGTAATCTAGAGTTGGTTTCGTTCTGCCAATCCTCTCGTCACATAAAAGGTAAGTTGGTCAATGAGCCAATTTCCCCAAAAGTCAGTGTAGTCCTTTAAGACAGTCTAACAATCACTGCTAAAAAAACATATGAATACATAAAACAAGGCTGAAAGCGAATAAGCACCACAGACAAAGAAGTACACTTTCCCCCGATGAATTACATCCCCTCTCCTCAGTGTGCTCCAATTACTCTATAATTTAAAAAAAAAAAAATCCTTCTACCTCTTTTCTTAGCCCTTATTTCCCACTTCAACACACTCTACATGATCCTTCTACGGTCACAGGAATACTGTCAGGGCACGGTGGCTTTTGGTTGCTTATAATTTTGGTGATCTAGGAATTTAAGGTCATTCTACAGTTGTACTCATTGTAAGTCACCTTGGATAAGAGTGTCAACCAGATGCCTAAAATGTAAAAAAAGTAAAAGCACAATGCGGTGAGCTGAAGTATACACAGGTCTCATTCATCGTGGTGGATTTGATCTCAATGACGAGCAAAGTACTCTTCCCAGCGGTGTGCGGGTGGCAAGAACGCATAGGAAATCAGTGACCAATGTAATCCACCCAGGGTAAATCAATATTAGATGAGCGGTTGAATAATGGATGCCCCGGGTGTGTTAAAGCAGTGACAGACAGAGCCTCACCTTGCTGCTTGGCCTTCTTCACCTGGGAGAAGAAAGTGTGAGTACGCTCATCATCCTGGAGTTCCAGCAGCAGCTCTGGGGCTTTCTCCCCTCGGACCCGTATCCTAACACAGCCTTGAGTGGGACACGGGACACACACACACACGAACACAAACACACACACAAACACGCCGTCACGTCTTTGCAAACACATTAGAAATGCAGGCTGTCTTTGGAATACAAAGCAAAGTGATTTAACAGAGAACCAATTCAGCATGCTTTCAGACTGCCATAGCAACTCATGACCAGCTTTTGCTACTAAATAAAGCCGTAGGCATTTGGCTGAAAGCATGCTCTAAAAATGTTGGTTGGTTGGATAGGAGGTCTGTTACCACTACAATGTTTTAGTTTTATCTTGTTGCCATATGACAAGTCTAAAACTTCAGCCTTGCTTACAACTTTTCTGTGGTTTACAGTCGGAGCTCTGTTTGAAAACAATGCTTACGAATGCTCATTGTAAACTGACGGTAGAGGTAAAGAAGTAAGGACTTACTGTCTACTGGGAAATCAATAAGAAGAGCCTCTTCAGCCTCTGAAATGAAATAGAGGAGAGAGAGACAATGAAAGGGTGGCCATGGGGTTCAAAGGTCTGTGTGGGAGTAAACCAATGGAGTTATAACAGATTCCAATAGGCTCTAGCTGCTACATGTTGACTTTTAAAATCTGTCCTGCAAAAATAAAGGACATGTCCCAAGGGCTTCCACTACTACACCACTGAGCAGTGACTTTAAGTAAACAGTAATACTACCATGCCTGGGGGTTAAAGGAATGTGAAGTACATTGCCCACAGGCTATAGCGAAGCAGTGAACTCTATAAACATGCCATGTCTGTCTGACTGGAATCACAAACATCGCATGAAAGACTACATCATCCCATGTCTAGAAATCAGGTCTAGTCTGCAGCAGTTATATAAAATATTCTATTCAATATTCTGATCATTTCATAACATTTAGCATACCAGAAACAGTCAATACTATAACAATTCAATTTAAGACAAAAAAACTCACTTACCTCGCACAACTTGGAAATTAATATTGATGGGTATAGACAACTGAGGTACTGGACTAGACACAACAGCATCAGGGGTGGCCAAAACACCCAATCTAGATGAGAACAGAATAGACTCCCACTTAGCATTACACCTGTATAGTCCTTATGCCTCTACAATGTGATTTAGCCTAATCAATATAATGGTCTGGAATATATACCCAGTCACATCAGATCAGTCACAACAATTTCAAACAGCAAGGACTCTTAAAGCAGCTCATCTCATGCAATTAAAATGATGGATGTATCATGCAAACCATTCAATATGAGAGTATTAAAATTAATGAAGATTAGAGATGTAATATGGCTCATAGGTTTGTATTATATTTCACCCTGCTGAATTTGTAATACAATAGAAACCTGTTTATCTAAATTTATCAGGAAACAAGTTGTTAGGGAGAGAGAGACGTTTTTAACACTGAAATGTATTTCAATTCTATTAAAGATTTTTTTTTAAATCTTTAATACATGTAATCTTTATTACAAAAAGAAATGTTCCATATTGTAATTGTATTGTAATTTGTAGCTCAACTGCTTTAGTTGCATGTAGCTTCCTATCAAGAACATTTACACAGCAAACAATTACACACAGTCAAGAATATATGTTCCCATCCCTGCATTTTTTGTTAATAATGTTCAATCAAATTCAAAAATGTATGGCTCAGACGAACAAGGTTCTGCGTTAGTCATGTTCTGCTGACCAAACTGCTGCTGCCATTTGGAACACATTCAGGGGAGCTTATTTCTGAGTCAGTAAATGGCCTCAGCATAGTCAAAATGAGCAGCTTCAAATCTCTGACATTTCTAACAATGGAGCAGCAGCTAGAGCCAAAGCATCAAGTTCTGCAGTACATGCCCTCACTTCCTTTCCACTTAACAAGAAGTCCGATTGCTGTTGAGTAGAGGAAAATGATTCAGTCCTGCTTGATGTGTCAGAGGGACTTGTGGTTCCACAATACCAGCAATGGCCTTTCTTTCTTTGCACAGAGTACAAGTACTGAGACAACAAACTGCATTTCTCGCACAGCCCTGACTAGATACACACACATATATATCACCCCACACACATGCAGCTCAGGTCAGAGGACAAAGCGCCGGCGCAGCCAGAGTGGTGCACCTGGAGCAGTTTTTGGGGTTAAGTGCCTTGCTCAGGGGCACTTCGGCCAATCACCAGCTCACAGTTGGAATACGCCCTCCGGGGATTGAACCAGCGATCCTCTGGTGATGGGATGGCTTCTCTAACCACTAGGCCAACCTGCCACCCTTTCTGCTGATGTGGCAAGCTACACTACCAATAACTGTAGAAAACATACACATCTATCAACAATGTGCCATACAGCTCAACAAGACCAAAAAGTCAAGGAATACCACTGTAATAGCCTTATAAGCCATTTTTACTTATAATCCATACAGCACTAGCTGACAGCACCTGGCTTCCATGTCCCCTTTACTGTTTTCCTCTGACAGGCGCAGAGCTTAAGGTTTTAACGCAGTTAGTCAAGCATGGAGCTTGCATGCTCATGTGAGTCTCATTAGGCTCTAGGACAGAGTGGTGGAATTCCGGTTAATGGGAAGTGTGCTGGCTGGCAATGGAGCTAACCGCTCTCTAACTCCGCCACAGGCCATACGCTGCTACAAATACAAACAACAATGACGGTCCGACACACCTACTGCACAGTAAGCTAAAACATGCATGTGCTGGAGCTGCCAAGAGGATACACCTTATTAGGCTTTCAGCATGTGACTGTCAGATGAATCCCCACTGTTGTTGATTGGGCAGCACGTTAATACAGTGTGTACGGAGACCACCCTTCAACCAAAGGATCTGGGTTCAAATCCCCATTTTGGCCTCCCTGCTGAGGGTGGGGAACAAACATGTCACATATACTCATTTAAACCATATGTGCACTTTGATTTGTAGGCCAGGTATAAGTATTCCATATAACAATTTCTGTAATTTTTCACATGATAGTGCAGCTCTTGTTCAGATAATGCCTGGACTGTTCCATTCAGACAAACAGCCTGCCTCCAGCAATAGTATATTCTGCTGCTCTATTGCCAGCAACCAATTCATCAGATAGTATAGACAGGACAGCCTACTATGAAACACAATATTTAAGCTGTACAATGCAAGACATCCATGAAATCTTATCTATACATCAGTATGGCCTTATCATAGTGCACATACACCAATTACAGTGTAATTTGTATCATCTTTTACTAAACAATAATATGCTGGTCTGAGGCAGTATAGGTGTCCTGAACCCTTCTCAGACAATGCATGCCTCCTTAATGCAGCCAAAAATATAAGACAGCTACCAGACAACACAAAGACCAGCCAAGAGAATGCAGACACCAAACTGTTCAACTACACCTCAGCAAAGACCTACCTTTCAAATATACATTAAAAGTTGTCAACCAGTTGGACTTCTATGATGGATGAGAAGCTAACTTATCAAGTGTAAAGGAAGAGGTTTTGAGGTTGAATATCTAAATCCTCAAGGTGCCTCATAAACATAGGCATGACCAGTAACATCTCATCAGTTTTATCTGCTACCCAAGAAAAGCAGATGATGAATTTTCAGTCACCATGTTCTCTGATACTTACATAAACTCTCCAGATCGCTCAATTAGTGACAGCAGTCTGGGCTCCTTCTGGCCAGACCTCAGCTCCTGACCTCTTACAGTGTAAGCATCACAATCAAGGAATCATCACTGAAGATGAGAAGGGCGCTGGTACAGCATCACAAGCACTGTAATATTGACTGTCTTATATTTAACCAAGCTTTATTATTTTAGGTTTCTGTTTAGGGTTGGTTAGTTTGAGAGACTGCAGTGGTGGTCATTGTTAGGAGCCATGCTAAAAGAAACTATAAGGCAAATTAAAGCATTAGCACAGTGACAACTGACAAGTTAGTTACGAGTTACTAGCCTGGGACTGAGGAGAGCAGGTCTATTAAAGCAGTCCACTGGCTAGGTAATGGCAACCAACGTAACTAAATCATATTCTGCCCAAGCAGTTAGGCAAGACTGGTCATGATGACACGGTTAGTAACAGAGCTGCAGTAAGAAATCTGAGCTGTAAAAAAGGAGGCCAATAAACTCAGATGAGAAGCGCTACTATTAAAATTCGATTAACTTATTAATGATTTAGGTAAGTAATCATAAGACAAAATACGTCTATAAACATTGGCAAGCTAGCATACATGACATTCCGCCCAGCTTTCTAACGTTAACGAGCTACCTGAGCAATCATTCAGTTACGCTGAGTAAAAGCTAACGTTAGCCAACAAGCTAAAGCAAATAAAAATACTAAAATGTGGTACGTAATTCAAAAAGGATATTGCCAAGCACTTTTCGTTGCTTATCCCAAATGGCAGAGACGAATCCATTCTTACCAATATGAAATAAATTGTAGTTTATCATGAGCGATTTCGCCGCTGTTCAGTCCAGGCGTTGGAGAGAAAGTTAAATCCCCACCCCTGCACCCGGCCTTCCGGGGTGACAGCTGTCAGAGGTTGGGTGGATGCTAATGCTAAACTAGCTTTTTAGCAAGTTGTTAGACGGGATCGCAAACGTTCAATATAGCTAGGAAATCAATGTATTGATTAGTCTGTGGCATACTCTCGGAAAAACTTCAGATTCTGCCCTCTCTTCTGTCCCTCTTAACGTCAGAGAGAAGCATTCCAGTCCGGATAGTTTATGCGTTAGACTACATAACTGAGTTTGCTATTCAGCTACTCTACAACAGTTTGCTAGGGCTTTATGAATTCAGCCCTCCCTTCTCAGCCCTGCTTAGCTTCTTGTCACGATGTTTGGTGTGCATGTTTTGCTGTGCCGGTAAGCCCGAGAGGGTGGAGTGTTCTTTTTGCAGAAGTACATCAATCATGGAATTAAAATTGGCTATTTGCAATATATTAAAACACAGCCCCAGGGCAGTACACAATTTACAACCAAATGTTTAGACATATACACGAGAAAGCACTTACAATGATAACTGAATTTTATAATAAAGTTTGGAATGAAAGACGTCTTCCAAAAGAGAGGAAGGAAGCTGTGGTGTTGCCTATAGAGAAGCCAGAGAAGGATCCAAGTAGGTATAGGCCAATTGCTCTCACGTTTAATATGTCCTAACCTATTGTAAAAAGATTAGCTATTTTATATTTATTTTATTTATTTATTTTTAGAAAAAAATGGGATTGATCATCCATGGAGTTCTGAGTTCAAAGTCAGAATTCTGAGAATAAAGTCAGAATTATGGGTACCTGTGGGAACAAACTTCAGTGAGAGTCACTTTGAGTCATGCAGGAGGGGACCCACAGGATTAGGGCCACATGTGAAAAAAATATTTATTTATTTATTTAGAGGGGCATTTATTATTATAAGTCAGAATTCTGAGATTACTTTATTCTCAGAATTCTGACTTTATTCTCAGAATTCTGACTTTAACTCAGAACTCATACATTTTTTACATGTGGCCCTAATCCTCTTCTGTAATCATCAAATATCAAAATAGGCCTAGAAAGGTTAGCTCTACATTAGATTAATTAATACAACTTGAGAATGAGAGAATGATGCTATAAAAATCTTTAATAATTAAGGAGTTATTAGTAGCAGTCTACTTTGATACAGAGAAAGCATGTGGCATTTTTGTGGAGGGGGGGGGGTCTTTTGATAAAGTAGGATAAAATGGGTACAGGTGGTAAGTTTCACAAATGGGTGTTAGGTTTTCTATGTGGGTGAACATTTAAAGTAAGGGTGGCTGGGGAAGTCTAAATATCGCATGTAATTAGTAATGGCACCCACAAAGTAATATTATGAGTCCTACTTTTAATATCATGATAAATGATATAGTATATGATAAATTAAATCCAGAGATGAGACTAGTAATTTATGCAGATGGTGGAGCTGTATGGAAAAGGGATCGAGGGAGGAATGCTGATTATGTAGTAGAAAACCTACAGAAAGCACTATAAGACGTAGGGAGGTGCTCTTTTCTTTCAGTTGTTAAGTATAGTTGTATGTTCTTCACTAGGAAGAAGGTGGCAGAAGGTGGTATTTTTGTATAGGTCATCCTCTGATATCTAGGGCTATGGTTTGATGTCAGATTAACATGCAGAGTTTGTGCAAGTGCAAGAGGATTCTTAATCTAATGAGATCAGTAGTAGAATGTGAGTGGGGAGTTAATACAGATGCCTACTGATCATGGCTTAATATGTAGAATTATCTAGAATTGATTATGGACACCAGCATGCAAGAGAGTATGGTTTAGACAGTCTACATTAGGGGGGGTTCCACCATGGAAATTCTCAGAGCCAGAGGCTGATCTTAATTTAATGGAGACTAAGGAAAAGTGGTGTCAGCTATGATATTATGTGGTGATGTGATGTCATATATAGGGTAAAAATACTATTCCTTTTTACCAGTATTCACAGATGGAGTACAAAATCGGCCAAATGGACATGTAGGAGCAGGGGTTGAAAGTCAAAGTATGTCAGAGACTAACAGATGAACTAAGAAATACTGGCAATCATCTTGGCAATGTTAACACCAGTTAAAGGGTTTATATGTTCTGTTTTGACTCATATTCTTCTTTGGAGAGTGTATATTCTTGGTAAACTTGTAAGAGTGATTTATTAATGGAGGATAATTCAGTTTTATACAGATTAAGATGCATCATGACTAGTTTGTGTTGGGTTCCAGCAAACACAGGAGTCTTAAGTAATGAGACTTTTGATAAAATAGCTAAAAAAGCTTTGGAGAGAGGAAAATAGAGGTTGCAGTTCTGTTGGGAAAGGAGGCAGAAAAAAATAATGTCAGGAAAATGGGGATTATTAAGTGGCAAGAGAGGTGGAATAGAAGCACTACAGGAAGAAGATGCTATCATGAAATGGTGAAGAATGTGCCAGCGCAACATTTCACAAGTAACAGGAAGGAAGAAATGATGCTGGCTAGGCTGAGATTTGAGTGTGCAGGTTTGAATGCTACATTGCCGATTATGGGAAAGCATGGAAGTGGGTTGTGTGATATACGTATGGTACCAGAAACAGTGTATTATTAGTGTGTGTCAAATATAAGTAAGTAGACCAATTGGGATTAGGGATATTCTGGTGCCAGGGAAAGGATTCTCACAGGTGTTTATTATTTCTTTTAAACACAGGATTAAGTGTAATTATTAAGTGTATTAAATGTATTATTTTCTTTCACTTCATAATACTGTTTGTGAACTATAATAGAAGGTGTCACTGTAAACCGAGCACAATTCCTTATTATTTAGAATGACTTACACTGGTATTTATATGGAATATAAAATCCTACATGAGACTCTATAACTAAAGAATCTATGGATGGAAAAAAATTAGCAAAATTTATTGAGGCTGAATCAGTGGACCCATTGTTGGATTATCAATTATTGAAATGAATAAAAAACAATCCTCTGAGGTTAAACCGAATGATGATTGTAATGAACCTAGAACAGTAGGCCTCTATGTCAGTGTATTTTACTCTAATTTTTGGGAGATGTTACCACATAGCCATGAATGCAAACACATTGATGAGGAGACACTGTTAAATGAAGTAACAAGAAAATAATGGCTGTTTGCATTTCCAGTCAGCATTTTCATTTTCCAATGGCTTCACTAATACATTTGACTTCTCAGGTATTGTAGGCTTTAATCTTGTGAATGGCGTAAGGACTGGAGTCTCGATGTGGCCAAATGTTTGTATTGGGCAGATCCCTCGCCTGCTCCACTTCATGCTCAGCCATCTCTACCATCATAGTGGATGGACTGAAGATGTCTGCTGTGCGGTAGGATTGTGTGAGGTGACGGAAGGAGGAAGTGTCTGAGATGTTGCCATCATCGTAGAGGTCCTCCATGAGCTCCTTGTGCTGTCTGCGAGATGCCTTCAGCTCATCGCCCAGGTCAGAAACCAGATCCTTAACATCCTTTACTAGTGTGGAGCGCAGACCAAACAGACAGAGCAGGAATACCAGACCAATGCAGATGCCAGAGACAAAGTACAGAGCCACTTTCTCTGGGAGACCTGGAAAGGGAGGTGTATATAATGGCTATGGGTCCAACAAGCTTCAAAAGGTATTGTCATAAGAAGCAGCAAATTTATAGTTGTGCAAAAAAAGACACGCTGTTAAATCATCCTGTCCTCCTGCACCAATTTATTTAGATTATAAGTAGGTTTGGCATGACAAAAAACATCTACTGTTGACAAGACATGTACATGCAACTCCTGTTTATTAGGGGCCACCCTAGCCTGAGATCTGCAGGCATCAGTGCACATACCCAATATTTTTTCAAAGATCTCCAGAGAGTTGGTTAAGAGCACGTTTTGAGGCCTGTAGGTGGGGCCTGTGTACCATCCACCTGCAGGTGAGAGGGGTCTGGGCTCAGTAGCCAGTGGAAGTCTGCATGCTACAAACGTATATATATTCTGTCTTGCTCTTACCATGTGTGTAGTCTGAGATCATGAAAGGATCTGTTGACCCACGACCCACATCCTCCAGAAGATATCGGGGCACTGGGGAGGAAATGAAAGATTTGTACATGAGACCTGAAGCGCCAAACCATATTGCCTCAATCACAAGTAAATACCACCCTACCCTCCGACACTTACCACAAGTGAAGGACACTCGCAGGTGTTTCCTGGTCCCAGGGAAACAGGGGTCTCCAAAAGTTTGAGTGTCGGCCAATACTGAACAGTTTGCCCTGCCGTGGCATCTGCGTGACACCTTCCTCAGAGCCGAAGGTGACAGACACTCTGAAATAAATGTAATTTACTGAATTAAATAAATGTAAAATGTATTTATTATGAGCAATAAATGTAATTTTATAATATTATTCACTGGTCTCAAATTACAGTTGTAATAAAACTTCACTGAATATATTTTATCTGTAGTGAATGGAAAACTGTTATGCAACTGAGCAAATTGATCGTTGTTCCACTATTTCACCACTAGATGACACTCAAGATTCCTGTTTCAGACCCATATCAGTGTGCGGCGCGGTTTTCTGAGGACAGTTGGGGCTTCCGTGAAGCAAGTGTCCAAAGGTGGCGGAGTAGATAGCAAGGACAGTGTCATTCTTACACATCAGCCTCAGACGCTCATTTTCACACACCAACCTTGTGCGGTGGTGCTCTGAAAAAGATGACAAGGACACACACACACAAGTACACACAACAGTGTTTTGAGGAGCATTTAGCAAAGCCACTTAACTGTCTGATATATCCTGTGAGCGATCAATGTCAGGCATAATTAACTACTTGAAAAAGTTGGGAACCTGACCTCTTCCATTACGATCATATGATTATCCACATAATCAATGGGCTTACCTGGTTTGCACTTGTAGGAAACTAGAAGGTACTTGCTGGTCCTTGGGCAGGGGTCTTGTCCAAACACTGGACTAATGACAGGGATGTGACAGGACCGCCGATCTTGACATTCTGACACCACTTTCTGCAAGGGCAAGAAAACAAAGTGTGTTGTATAAGGCTGTCACAGCTTTGAGTCACCCATGAAAGCTTTAGATGGGTGTGAGTGTAGACAAAGCACTTTACTCAAACAGACTGCGCTGTCACATTCACCACACTATGGCCTTGTATACCTCAGTAGCTACAGGGGAAGTACATTCAGTGTCCTCCTCCACGGTTATGTTTGTGTTAGCAGAGGGGCATAAATGCTGATTCGGTACACGCCGTCCATAGAAGGCTGATAGGACAGCCACAGAGGTCCTGGAGGGACACGTGATGGACAGGGTGTCCCCTTCACAGGCATGGGCAGTGTGGTTCTTCAGAATTGTGTGAAGGTATACTGAAAGAGAGTACAAGGCAGTGCAAATTTTATTTTATGAGCCTGCTGTCTATTCAATAAGATATTTAGGGAAAAACAAAGCTTTTCACATTCTGAATTAAAATAAAAACAATACAACAATAGCTGTAACAGATTTGACCCGTGTTTCATAACTCGTGTAAATCAGGATTTGTGTGTGAAAGTGGTATCAAATTGTGCATTGTGCAGGCATAATGACCTCACCAATGCCAAGTCAGTGGGTATGCAATCCCATTGAAAAGTGAACAATATGTGAACACTAATCTCAAGGGCAGTTGTCTAATGTGTCCTTTATCTGATGATACGATGTCCACACTCCTTATTTGTATCATCAAGAAGTACAAGTACAATATGACCTACATCATAAACGAACTTAGGGGTTTATATTTGAATCTAATTACTACAAACACGGTTGCTTTTTTAACAAAGCAAATGACTGGCTGACTCCATCACTATTTCTCAATCACTATTTCTTAATAATACACAATGTAGAAGCTCTTCATCTTCTAAAATTGGCAATATCGATAGTGTGGCTTATCAGATACTTATTTTCCACTCCCTGCAGCCCAGCTCTGGTTGACAAGTGGGTGGTGGCCCAGTCACTGGGTGTAGCTCTCCAACATTTGGACTATGACACAGGTACAACAACGAAATATATATTTATGTTAAGTCTCCCTTCCCATCGTGCTTTCTGACCCTGTGTGTGTGTGTGTGTGTGTGTGTGTGTGTGTTGTGTGTTGTGTGTGCTGTGGTCAGGCCTTTCCCAGCAGCAGCAGGGCGGTGATGTGGTGGTGGGGGGGGGTTGATGAGAGGGGAGAGCGAGCCAACCACGCCTCGTCGCTTCCTGTCTATAGACACACTGCTGGCTGGCTGGCTGGCTGGCCTCTCTCTCTCTCTCTCTCTCTCTCTCTCTCTCTCTCTGTCTCTCTCTCTCTCTCTCTCTCCGTCTCTCTCGTTTGTTTTCCTTCATTCTCTCACATTTTCTCTCTATATCTGTTTCTCTCTCGTCTTTCTCTTTGGGTCGCCGCTCTCGCTCTTTCTCTATTTCTCATTTTCTGTCTCCCTTTCCCTCTCCCTTTTTCGGTTTTTCTCTCGCTCTCTCCTTTGCTCTTTCTCCCTCTCTCTGTCTCTTTCCTTTTCTCTCTTTCTTTCCCCTTCTCTTATTTCCTCTCTTGCTCTCTCACTCTCGTCCTCTCTCATTTTCTCTCTATTTTTTCTCTGTCTCTATTTCATTCTTTCCCTCTCTCTTCCTCTCTTTCTCTCTCTTCTCCCTCTAGCTCTCTCCCCTGTCCAATTTCTTTACTTTATTTCTTTTCATCTCTCTTACTAAATCTTTCTCAATACCTCTCTTTCACCCTCCTTCTTTCTTCTGCTTTGTTTATCCTTCTCATCCTGTGCTTCCCTTTTGGACCCAGTGGAGTAACTTGTACATTGTGCTTTATGCCATACGCTGTAGAAAGACACATGAAATAAATGATCTGGACTGTTATTCTGTCCTCAAATCCCTCCGTGCTCCACCAGTTGCGTCACAAATCTCCCAGCAGCTACTGCTAGCGCCGTCTTGAATGTCCAGCGGTGGCTAACTTTATAACACCGGGCTGGAAAACAAGAGATATCTGAAAAGACTGTTGCGGTGTGGCTGTAGGTCCATTCAGTAACATTCTCAGTGTGATAAGGTTTTGGTTCCAGATTTAAGTTGCTGTGACTCCGTGAACTGTCTTTTCTTCAGCCTTACTCTTAAGTTGGAGCTGGAGAAGAGTCAGCTAGCTAACTAGCCAACAGGCTAATTTAGTTCATGTAGAAGCTAACACTAACTTCTACGATGCGTTAGCTAGCGTACACAACAGATAACAAGACGGTGACTTAATACTATCATTAGCTAGCTAACAAGGTGACTTTACAACTTACTTTAAACACAAAATCAGTTACATGTATCAGTAGTGGGGGTGTGGGGGGGGTGCACAGTCAACAATAAATACCTCCAAAATGGCCACCTCAGGGTCCATAGAAAAACAAAATAGGACACTAAGTAAATAAGCCAAGCCCCGCGACACAGACGCATGTTGGCTTTGTGCTCACGGTGCAGATGGCTGATAAGCGGGCTTGTTGACGGTTCTAATCCCCGGACTGGCTGGGAAAATCGGAGTGGAGAACTACTCACCTTTGACCTCACCGTCCCAGCAGTAGTAGGAGACTGCGGTCGTGCTGGGCAGCTTCCAGTGTGAATGTGTGAAACTGTGTGAATGTTGAAGCAGGGTGTTGCAGTCGACTTTCCCCGAATAGAATAAAAAAAAAAGTTATTCCAGTCTGTATTCCGGTTTACCATCCGGTGGTCTAACATCTGCCCTGTGTGTGTGTGTGTGTGTGTGTGTGTGTGCGCGCGCGCGCGCGCGCGTGCGTGTGTTCTAGGTTTCATCCATAAGATTACGGTGCAGGCGTCTCCGGGCCTGGAGAAGAGGCGGAACTCTCCAGATTTGGGCTCAGGCTCCTCGCCCTCCTTCGGCCCACGCTTCCGAGCAATCCAACGTGAGTGCAGACACACACACACACACAGAAAATCAAAGAATGTATATGCAGATACACACACACTTTGTCTATCACTATCTTGCACACACACACACAGACTCTCCACTGTTGCAACATCACTTTTCTCTTTCCAAATTCTCTCTTTTCATCTGCTCTCATCTACCCACTCTTCTTTTTATCTCCACCCTATTTCCCTGTGGGTTCTCTCTCTCGCTCCCTCTCTCCCTCACACACCCTTTCCCAACAATAGTCTGTTCCAGTCCAAATATTATCTGACTTCCTCTTGGCGACTCAGTCCTGCACCCCCCACCCCCTCCTCCTATCTGCAGTTACCTGTTTGCTGCAGCGAGGGGAGCCGTTGAGCTGCACTTTCAGTGGAGGGAAGACACCACAGCTTTATATGCATGCAGTGGCTACAGTGCGGTTTACTGAATTAAAAATAAGCAAGGAGAAATGCATTGCTCCGGGAGAAGGGGGGGGGTTGCAGCAACGGCGGTGATTTACAAGACTCTTCTGCCTGTCAGCCTCTCAGACGAAACGCCCGGCGATCGCTTCCCTTCGGAAGGGAAATTCTAGCCAGTAGATCACAGGGCTCTTACAAGACACCGAGAAAAAAAAAAGGAAATTTGCGGTGTGGCAACAGGCAGCGAAAGGGATTTTTCCAAACAATTACCGCCGGGGGTTGACATAAAAGCGCAAATTGCGGTGAAACATTTATCTGTAAAAGTGGTTAGCAAATCCAAACCATCTGCCGGCTTCATTTATTCATTAAATAGAGGGCTGGGTTCCTCTCACATGGCTAATGACTCCCCTTAATAGTAATTACCAAGCTCTTGAGTGTGCCTGTCATTAAAATGTGTTTAGTGGATGTTTGTTCTTGCCCTTTTAGTCGCATGCAGTTGACTTATTGCAGAGGCTCCCACACACATTCATGCCGGGAACCACTGCATTTATTCCAATTAGACTACTATTAGGCTGTTTTTTGTCCCGAGGAAACCCATCTGAGATTTTTGTTGTTTTGATGTTATTTCACTGTCTATAATGGAGGTGCAACGGTCCCGTATTGTGCCAACTTCTAGCGAGTTAAATAACAGTAGAATTAAACCATTCCACATTTCGGTGGTCGTTCACTTTTTTTTTTTTTTTTTCCTCTAGGCCCCGGCGTGCGGTGCATTCACACGCCAGGAAGTAGCTCGGTGATTTTCATTTCCGTAGTCAGCGCGTGAATTCAATATTGTGTTCACAGCGCTTGTCTTAGTTCCAACAACACTGTGCTACCGCAGCACTTTGGTGTTAACGGGTTTTTAAAGTCAAGTTTCCCTCACTCGTGCAGACCCTCCACCCGAGCACCTAGGAAGCGATTGCCCACTTCTTGTTTTTGTATCTGCGAGGGGGCTTATTCATTTTGGTCCCTATGTTTCTCTCCTAGCCGTATACCTCGCATCACTTCCAGTACCTGAGGTTCAGAAATCTGTAATTGAGATGTTTATATCATGATATATGCACTAATCATCCAGTTAATTAACAGAAGGTTGGATAATGATTTTTTGTTGTTGTTTTTTTTCCTTTTCCAGCAGTGGCTTCTACTGCTGCTGACTGATTAATTCTACTTGGGGCAATGAGTGTGAAACACAAAATATATGATAGATATAGATATCAAAACTTTATGGCATAACAGATGGGAGTTTACAATAGAATAATGTGCAAAGTGCTCAGCAGACATTGTTGCTTTTTTTTTATTACATCTCTATTTCATTTCAACCTCAGTATTTGATTCCAAGCAGGAACATACTGCACCCCTCGCACCTCTCCCAAAATTACTTTCTGACTAACACGGCAGGTAGTGTGTCGAGCAACCTTCGCGGCGCGTGCGGCGCGAGATGTAACCCCGGGAAGCTTTCGGATATTCACACCGCATTTACCTGACTGCTGTTCGCACTCTGTTCACATGGTTGGCAGTGCGAGCCCGGTAGGGGTGCGAAAGCTCAGGGCGGAGCCGTGTCAGCGGCGGGTGAAACCCCCGGCTCCTATTATCGCTCGGCGCGTTTGTCTTGTTTGTCTTGTTTGTGTCTTTTCCCAGGTGGCTTTCCAGCTCCGGCGTGAAGCGTCTTGGGGTTTAGCCTGGAGGTTACCTTCAAGAGCGGAGCTGGGAGCCGCGCGACGAGGAAATCTCAACACAAAAGAAATTGGAACTTAAACGATGCAGAAAAACGTCTGAGGGGCTGCAGCTCATTGGAGTTTTGTGAAATTTGGCTGTAGCAGAGAGTCAATCGGAGGTTATTTTGTTAGAGATGATTGCAGGGCTGTGTAGATTGTTTTCTCCCTGAAAGCTGCCACTTAAAAATGCTGACCTCATTACATGCAGGTAGGCAGTGTGCATACTGATGATGCTCTAGCTGGTGTTTATCTCTCTCTCTGTGTTTCTTTGTACACTCTCTCCCTCATTCCTCCACAGTCAGTCCCAGCGACAACAGCAGGACGTTCGGCCTGAGCTCGATGTGGCCCCTGGAGGCCCCTCCCCATAAACAGGCCAATGGGGAGCTGAGGTTGGGCCCCCACTGGAGGCCCCAGAGCCCTAAAAGCCCCAAGAGCCCCAAAGTCCTGCGCCTTAGTCCCCAGGAAAGCAGGTAAGGGAACCGCCAGCCAGCCAGCCACCCATCCTGATTGTTGTAATTGATGATGTTCTTCATCTTGGAATCATGTTTGGAACTCAACTCGTCACCGTGCTGATGTTAAATGTTATTAAATTGTCTGGGTTGTTTCCAGTCTGTCAATGAGAGCCAAGCTCCTAGAGATGGACAGCAGTGAGAACGGAGAGTCCAAGGACGACTTTGAGGAGTACAGACCCTCCACGCCAACCCCTCTCCCTGCCCAGAATGGTATCCAACACCCTCGGCCACCAGCCACACATTTTCCATTAGCCACTGTTATAATTCACACAAGCATGAGTGTGAATTATATATAGAAGCTAACTGAATAATAAATGTGTCGAGCGTTCCTTTTCGCTCTCGCTCTCTTTTCAAACCTCTGAAAAAACATGTTTTCTTTCTCTCTGCAGGCTCCTCGGCGAAGGAGAGCCTGCGGCTGCCTCTACCTCAGGGAGACTCGGGCAGTGAGGAAGGGGGTTCCTCCCCAGCTGGCTCCCCCAGGCCGGAGAGGGGTTCCCTGAGT
>CABFOQ010020818.1:0-14096 GCA_900660455.1 Gephyroberyx darwinii
GTGGACCACATGGCCTGCAGCAGGACACTGGTGTCTGGAGTTGGTAAATGGTGCAGTAAGTGAGATTGAAGATATTGTGAGAATCCTGCAGAAACTGTTGCACTGGGATTTCCAGTCTAACCGTCAAACTGCTCTTATCTACGGTGGCTCACGGTGAACCGACGAGTCGAGCTTCAGTGTCAAGAGCACTTTGAAAGAGCATGTGGCCTTTTAGACCTTTTTGACCTCAAGTCACGAATCACCAGAAGGCAGAACAGCATCAATATCACCCAAAATCAATTTGACTTTCAGAAAAGCATAAATGTCTGCTTTTTCCCTCAAGATGCTGTATAACATAACATGTAATGTATAGCATCAGTCTGACGCTGCTGTCTGTCTTACTGTACACTATGAGTTCATGTCTCTCTAACCACCAGCTGAGTCTGACCCTGGACCAACTGATGTAATGCCATAAATACTTTGGACATACTGTAAATGGATGAATCAATCACTTTTTTTCAGCTGATAAAAAAGTTTGCAAGGTTTTTGACATTGACAATATAAATCCATGGCTAGAAATTGACAGTTTACAGGAGCAGGAACGTCCTCCACCCTTACAGTAAATAGACCCTTTAAGTTCTGTCTCAATGAGCAGGAAATCAGTATTTCCTAGGAAAAAATAGAGTTTTAGTTCTACACACTTTCTCAGACACAGATCTGCTCTGGAGGCAGAAATAATCTGATTGGTTGAGTTAAACCTCAGTGGGCGGAGCCAATGAAGAAAAAAGAAAGAACTCTGGTCAATGGCAATGACGTCTTTTTTCGTCCATTCACGACCATGACATTCATGATCTCAGAAGGTCAGCAGGCTATTTCCAATCTGCTTGTCTTGATAGTCTCGAGCCTACCTGAGATTTCTGTTTGGTATCTTCAGGTATTCACAGCTGATTTGCCAACTGCTGAAAATATACCTTTAAAATTCTGAAAAAACGCATTTTCTGAAAGATCCTTGTTAACCGATGGGAAGTTTTTCCTGCAAAATCACTCCATGATGCAGCAATAAAGCTTCTGAGGAGCAGCTTCTTCTTCTCTCTTCTTTTACAAGATAAATAAAGACACAATGCGTCAAAATGTCAACGTTATCTCAGTCATCAGGTTAGTAGGCCTTCCCATTACATCTTGTGGTTGTCATGGGGTTTTCAGGGTGTTTGATATATATCTGAAGAATTGAGAATTCCTTTGTTGAAGTTAGTAGCTATTTTAATAACCTTTTCTCAGCAAATGCAGATACAAAGAGCATTTTTAAAGTAAAGTGTGCTTTAATCAAAAATAGAACGACATCAGACTCGTGATGGTCACACGTCGTTGTTTTCCAGGGACCAGCTGCCAACAGTGAAACCAGAGAGCGAGCTGTGAACTGAGCCTTCAGCGGTGATTCACTAACGAGCTTTGGATCGGCGAGTGTTTTCCACCATTAATCAGAGGGGAAATGGCTCACTTAGTCCTCCTCACCATCTGTCCTGCCCATTATTCACTTCATTTGCAGAGTCAGCACGATAACTGGCTACTGATTGTTTGCTTGGTTGACCTCTGACCCTGCCAAGCATCAAGGTAGTTATACTCAGTTACATCATTGGTGCTCAGTGTCCGTTCAGCCATGGTGGCTATCGCTGCTCATGCTAACTACCCAGTTCTTCTTCTGTTGAAACGTAAAATGCATCACTTCCTGTCTCCAGAGGGTTTCTCCCAGCAAAGACCTACCTGACACCGGGTGTTGAGAACAGCAGATGGAGAAGCTTCATGATGGTAGAGGTTGATCACTGTTGAGGTCCAGAGATCGTGACCTGGTAGAGGTTGATCACTGTTGAGGTCCAGAGATCATGACCTGGTAGAGGTTGATCACTGTTGAGGTCCAGAGATCATGACCTGGTAGAGGTTGATCACTGTTGAGGTCCAGAGATCGTGACCTGGTAGAGGTTGATCACTGTTGAGGCTCTTGGAGTTGATGCTGTCTTGTTTTATCTCTATTGGTGTCCACTGCTTTGTGTGTTATTAATAAATGTGACCATGTGACCTCGGTGAAGTTCAGCTGGGTGAGCCGATGAAGAAGCGATAACCGGCCCACGTGAATTCAGATCTCCAGAGGTCATCTCACGAGAGGAGGAGGGGTCACAATACCAGTTGTTTTATGGAAACTAGATGTAAAAACTAAAAAAAAAAAAATGAATTCATGGAATCACTTTAACCAGGTTTTACGAGGGGAATAAAAACCTTCAGTTCGCCTGCTTACCTGCAGTTTGTCATGTCCATTTAAAGCCTCGGCGTCGTAACCGCTCAGGAATGCAACGCGGCCGACAACACTCCCCCGACTGTGACAGGGGCCGTAAATGATAATGGACGAAATACACAAGCATTTAATTCAGCGCCTCGCTCCTTATTTGTTTAATATCTAGGCTTATTTGAGCTGCCGTGTTAATCCTATATGAGTTGTAAACCAAAACTCATAAACACAACTGCAGAACGAGACGCCAGCGTGATTACCACATCGCCTGGAAGAGGCTTCTTCTGCTAACCTGGAGCTGCAAGGAAAGCAGCGATGAGTCCAAAATGCTTTGTACGGAGATATTTTATGCTTTTATCTGTTTTTATTAACCTTTAGGCCACACACATTTAACTGTTTAATGGATGCTCTGCGTCACTTTTTCATAAAAAAAAAATCCTAGAATTCTAGATTCCTAGAATCTAGAATTGTTTGGGGGGTTCAGTGCCTTGCTCAAGGGCTCCTCCATAATAGTTGTTGAGGGAGAGGAGAGCATCACTCACTCACTTGCCCCGCCCACATTTTCATGGCCAGTGCAGGGATTTGAACTAGCAAACAAGCCCACTTCTACAACCTCGAGGCTTCATTCAGTACGTCTAAAATCCAGTGGTTTCAGACTCCATATTAGAACATGAAGAAGGAAATTGATGTCGGCGTTTTGATAAAATCAGCTGTTGAGAATCTTACTGTATTGTGAACAGAACATCATTTCCTATTTTCAATGTTTTGCTTCTTACTATAAGAAAGAGAAATAGGATTTTCCATTCCCCGGGAGTCAATCGAGGGAATCAAAGCAAGATTCTCTAATGATTTCCACATGCATCGCTCTTCTCCTCCCCTGAAGGAACCAGCCAGTTGTTTGTGTCCTGGAGAGTCCAGATCCCATCCAGAGTCTCAGAGAAGAACCTGACAGAGGCCATGTTCACACTGCAGCTAGGACTGTTCCAATTCTGATTTATTTTTCTCTCTCAGTGTGAACAGCAAAAAGCTGCATGCAGTCACATATTTTCAATTCTGATCTGAACCACACAGACATGTTGACACTGCACACATCCCATACCAATATGAACATCCATGTTGAAAAGAGGCTACATCTGTGGTACCTTCTCCTGTTGACTCAAAATAGTTCGCTCTATGTCTTCCAGTTTTGACCCAACTGAGGCGTCTCCTCAAACACCAGTCAAGTGTTGGATTTTGCACCCCATCCATGTTGTCCAGATGGGAATTGAACACACGCGACTCTGTGCAGCTTTTTTCCCTTCACACTGATTAGAAAAACTCCATCTATTTCACATGTGAAGAAAAAAACCCCTGAATTGGGAGGTTTGCAGCTGCAGTGTGAACGGAGCCACAGAGTCTGTTTCTGTTTGTCTGTCAATCGATTTAAAAAAAGTGTTTCATTTGCATTGACTGTCATGAAAATAACAGTTTTATCTGTGTCTCTGCTTCCTCCCTCTAATGGACCCAATACAATGACATGGCCGAACTCCTGGCGTACTTTGTTGTTTAGTTTATTGGACAATTTTAAAAACATGTTCAAGCCTTTACACCCAACAGATCCTGAATGTTTCCAGCTTTGCCCTCCAACGTGCATCTCTATCAGACCTCTAATGCTACTTCCAAATAATTCTTAGCATGTGGGCAGAGACAAGGTCCAGCTAAGAGAGCCTGGAGGTAAGGGGTTCAGCATCTGGTTCATGAAGACGTCAACAGTGATGGACATATTAACTGTTGCAACCATGCAGCTCCTCAAAAAGAACCAAAAGAATAAAATTTTTGGAGATCAACTGCAAAAGCTTTAATATTGAAAACCAATGTATTTCGGCTGCAATAATCTTCATCAGGGTTAGAGGATTGCATGCATCAACGATCAATATATTCAGTGACATCCACAATGGCCGCCTCAGGGCCCGTAGCCCAATCAGACGCCAGCATTTTAACAAACAATTGCTCTCAGCTGGTGTAGCTGGTGTAGCTCCATGTGGCACAGAGGTTCTGCAGGTTTTCAGTCCAACCAAAGTCTCGTCAACTAAGGAGGAACTACTCAGTCAGATCAGCTGCTGTAGTGTTTGGTTGAGATGAAAACCTGAAGGTTACTCATCCCTGACATCCCTGACCTGAGGGTGACAGGACATAACAGAAGAGACGCTGCAGCCTCATACTTGGTCATACCTGGACATTCATGGAGAACGTGCAGCAAAACCACTAAAACCACAGTCTTCCAGCCTCAAACTGCAATGAAATGTACAAAATAAATCTGAATCGCCTCCATGTGAACCATAAACGCTGAAACAGGGAAACAACACCATAGCTTTCTGAGTTCTTTTGTTTTCCAGCCCCTCGTTGGTTCTGACTGGGTAAAGAGTTTTAAAGTGAAACATCCAAAAGGCCTCTCTTCTTCTAAGGAAATTTAAACCACTTCCTCTTGGGCAAAGAGAGACCGTCTCCATGCCAATACAAGAAAACGCAGACCAAGGATGCTTTGCGTCATCCATTTACTATGATAACCACTGTTGTGTCACATATACAGACCCTGGCATCTGGACACGCCATCAGACTGGTTTGTTTGTGAGAAGAAAAGGCTGCCTTGTTATCAGATGTGGACGAGTGAAGAAATCTTCGATGCTGACTTGCTCTTTCAAACGTCCTTACCAGATCAACAGGCTTTTCTTTGGACCAGCAGCAACTCTCACCATGGATCATTTAGTGCAGTTCATTGTTAACGGTTATCATTCATAAAAAGTGTTTGGGTTGTACCACTCAAGTGGTAGAGTTGTTTGGCTCCGCCCACTGAGGTTTAACTCAACCAATGAGATGTTTGTAGAACTAAAACTAGAAATCTTCTTACATTCAGCTTTTTTCCTTCTCAAGCTCATCCAGAGGGTCTTATGCTCAAGGACACATCAACAGGGCATGTTGGTGGGGATTGAACCTGTGACCTTTCAGTTATAATCAGAGCAATAATGCCCTTTAATCACAACCCATACCTCTCCTCTGTACCGGCAGATTGAGAGAAATGTTTGTAGAAAGAAGTCCAGTCCAACCATCCGGACTCTCTGCCACACTATAACTATCTTAAATCTTTGATCTTACACTGGCAGGTTTTGACTGAACTGCTTCAGTGGGCGATATGAAGCAAGAAATGTGAAGAAATGTGTTCCAGTTGGAGAGACTTTTGTCTTTACTGCGTCGTTTCCCTCAGGAGTGTTTCTGTTCACACGCTTTACAGATGTGGCGTTTGATGCCAGGAAACGAGGTTCGGTTTACATCTCATCCCTGTCAACCACGTATGTGGTGATACTAATAAATACTGGAAGAACAGGAAACAGGGAAATCAAAGAACAGGATAAGGTCAAGGACACGATGAAGCTCAGTTTCAATAGAAGCAGAATCGCTTTAGGTCCAATAAACCTACAGGAATTTGTCTTGGTGGCATTGGTGCCACATGCAGGGTTCCTTCGGTCATGGAAAACCCGGAAAAGTCATGGAATTCAAACATGAAACATAGGGTATTTGCAACATAGACTCATGGTCATGGACATTGTGCTTATATGTCCTGGAATAGTCTTGGAAAAGTCTTGGAAATTGTTTAGAAAAAGTTGTAGGAACAGTTGAAGGTAAGAAGCTCACAGAAGCTCTAATTATGCTCGTCTCGTCTTGTTCGGTTCGAGCGGTAGCGTAGCTTGTCTCATTCAATTGAAATCATGATCGCTGCTGGTACCTGCTTCCAAGTGACTCATCAGACAGAAAGCTATTTATCAGACAGATGTAAGTAGCTGTCATGCAGTCATAACAAAATATGATACCAAGGCAAACTACCAGAAGGCCAACAAGGAGCAAGTGAAGCAAACCGCTGTAACTCAAGACGTAAAACAATAAATATTAGAAACTGAACGGTCACATGTGAACGGGAGCCTCTTGAAAACAATTTACTTTAAGCCATTTTATATTTAATCCTTATTTAATGAAGGTTTCACACTCACACGTCTCAGAGCTGCACAGTTCTGGTCTGGGACAGCTGGGGGTTCGGCGGTAGTTGTTGAGGGGGGACTGGAGGTTTCAGGGGAAACAGTGAGTGCAGCGGAAGTTTCTGGAAACGTTTTCGTCTGTCTTTTATTGGGTTTCCATTTTAATTCCAGTGACAGTGACGACATTTCCCACAGAATGTAAACTCAGCATCAGTTTGAGAGCCACACCAATGACATGAGGAGTTTCAGATCTCCACCAGTTGTGGTATTTGGTATTTGCTATTTTTAAAGGCGCTAGCTGACAAAGTGAGAATACTGTTACTGACCGGTTTACAGTTTACAGATACTGAGTGATTCTTTTCTTTCCAACATGCATGTAAAGGAAGTCTTAGCCACAAGGTTGTTCTCTATGTGATTCAATCTGAGTTTGTGGGCATAAAATATTCTCTTCAAGAGCCAGAGCTATAATGGTGATGTGATCAAGACTAGAGGTGATTGTGTCATCTTCAAAAAATATATATTTTTATAGACTTTTTATGTATTTTTTATCACCCACTTTTTACCCATTTGTTGTATCAGATTTTCTAAATTAATGCATTTATTAAATTAATTTTATTTCCCATTTTATTTGCCACTTCCCATTTTTAATCTCTTTTTGGGTATATTTTTAGATGAATGAAGGGTTTCTTTTATTATTATTAAATTATACTTTCTTGAGTTGTCCTTTTTACAATGTAAAGTATTTGGGCCCCCTTTTCAAGATATTGCATCAGACCCCCACCCTGTTGCGTCTACACTAGAACAGTATCACCTCACCTCTCTGAAAGGCCCCCCTGCCCTAAAAGTATCTTCCCGTTTTCCCTCCACTGAAGCCTCATGGTAAAACTGTGAAACTGTGGAAACAAAAAGGTTAAAGGTCGTACACCCTCACAGTTTATGCTGAGCATTTATCCCGTGTGGAGTGGATGCTGTAAAACGCTGCTTTGTATCACGTTCAGTGTCACACTGGGAAAGAAGTACGAGTAAAAGGTCATTTTCACTGCTGTTAATACACTAGAACAATATTTTGGCTTTGAACATACAGTACATGTACCTGTGGGTTTTTAATATGATGTAACGTGTCAGCACCAATTAACCAGGTCCAGTTCCTCGTACTTGGTGAATGAAACAGATTCTGATTCAGATTGGATGGATTTCCAAGTTCTCATTTAGTTTAACTGTTTGATGACTGCCGTGAGATTTCCCTGGAAAATGTTGGCATGTTTTTCGGAGGCGGCTCACGTCGGGATCTCAACGTTTCATTCCACTTACACATCCTTTGTTCCTACTGACCCTGCATGGGATCAGAGTCCTGGAGTCATGGGTTCGTCACGAAGGGTTTCCTCTTGGAGAAAGAGGCGATATTGTGTAGTGGATACAGCTCATCAGCTCATCAGCTCTGATCTTGTAAAAACCCTCAAGGTCCACAAAGGTTGTATTGGTCCTGTGTGTTCATTTTACACTGTCAGAATTTTTCAGGAATTTCCAGAAATTTCTACCTTAGAAAAGCATTTTCTAAAAAAATCTACAAATTATATACAGCACGAGAATATAACGTGTATATAAGTATGAAAATCTAAAAGTCTGATCCCTTTAGCCGAGAAAGGTATAAATATGTACTTAATAGAATGAAAAGTAGTAGTAGTAGTAGAAAAGGTATGATGGACATCCCTTTATTAATAATAAATATTGTACGAAATTACAGTGCGTTACCTTTCACAACTATAGCTGTGAGGACAGACTGTGACCTTCCAAGAACATCAATGTCATGGTCATCGGCCAAATTCAGTTTTGATCAGAGTTTCCTTCTTTGACCTTTGCACGCCACAAAACTGTGGTTCTTTGACTCGGCCCATTGAGGTTTAACTCAACCAGTGAGCCTCCAGAGCTGCTCTGCTTGTAGAACTAAAACCCCAACCTGCCGTCTGATGTCGGGTCCCTGCATCATGTGTGTCAGTATGTACTGTGAATCTCTGTAAGCCGTTCATGTTTCTCTGTCTTGTATTCCTGCACAAATATTGTGCTTGGTCATGAAAGTGATCCTGATTGTGACTCTGAACAGTGGTGGCTGGTGGAACACCTCAAGCCGAGCGAACTGCCACTCCTGCCAGACTTCGCCTGCCTCTTTCCATGAGATCATCCCTGGCCAGGCAGCCTCTGTGAGTTTATAGTTCTGCTAAGTGCCTCAAAAACTGAGACAGAGGATGAGTTTTTATTGCACTTAACAGCGACATATAAACATTGGTCTGCACCGTGCTGAAAGCTGCTCTCAGCATTACCGTCTAACTGCAGTAAGGTGTAATTACACGAATTTGGATTGATTGAATAAAAAGTTCTCTTCACGTGTCCCGGTTCGTTCGGGGTCTGGTCCATTGGTACAGTTCACAAGAATAAAATCAATACTACGCTTCTAAATGAAAGTGCTGTCAGTTTGAGAAATGCTCTGCTCCTCAGCTTCAGTGTTTGCTAAGCACCAAAGCGCCATCAGTCAATCTCTGACAAATGAGGCTTCACTCCAAAGTGTTTGATTATTTTCAGCAACAGTGAGAAGGAGGCATCTTTTAATATCAATAAATAATTGCCACATCATTTTTGAGACATTAGTTTAATTACCAGACTCTACTGTATTCTACACTGTGTCCACCGGGTCGATTTGGAGGGAAATCTGCTGGATTGCTTTACGGCACAAAACAGGAAGAGGGCGCTGTTCTTCCAGCACTAACGGCGCTAAAGCTAAAGAGTTTCTGGCAATGGCAGATGGAGGAAGGAGAGAAAGGAAGATGGAGAAATCACTTCAACATGTTGATCCTCTTCAGGAAAGACAAAGACGCCGGGGAGGGGGGACAGGAAGCAACGGGGCTTATGGGAAATGTAGTCTGAATGTGGAAAACACTAGTAACAACACCACTGGTGTGAGATAGAGGCAACCAATCGTCTCCACCATGGTCTCAGTTGTTTACGGTAATTAAACCAAGGTATCACAAGTACGCTGGAGTGTGTTTAATGTTCCTCTGCAGCCAGATTTGAAATATTTTTATATCTGTAATATTTGTTATAATCTGTAATATAAGATTGCTGTGATATATAATTCTTTCCTCTGGTGAAGTGGGTCTGAATGCTTGGCGGTACGCCGGTCGTCCGACAGGTGATTGATGAGGTTTGTGCCACTGCCGCTACAAGCCGACGTTTCACTTCCTCATTCGGCCTGACGGATTCTCTCCTCGCCTCTGATGGATCTGAGCCTTATCTCGAAGCCCTGCAGAGCCTCCGCCGAGCGCTTTGACTGGCGATGAAAGCCGCTAAGCTCTCCCAAAGTGATTTCCTCACTCCCATTTTCGTTATGGCCAAACACAGCAAACCAACCTTTAAAAAACACACACCCACTGGGTTCCTTGAGAAAAGTCTCCCAGATAACATAGGAAGTGAACACCAACATTTTCAGCACAAAAACACCTCAAAAAGTTGATTTCACACCAAAACAAACAAAAAAATAAATAAAAATGAACTAAAGGATTACCACTTTAATATCAAAATCCTGTATGATCATGAAATCAAACTCATTGATATCACCTTACTTCCTGTTTTAGATCATTTAAAGCACTTGGTTTTTTTGAGACATTTAGAGGACTCGATCACCTGAGGGGTCAGAGGTCACGGGGGAAGCCGGCCAGCCAGGGAGGAAGGGCGGAAGCTCCTGGAGGAGGTAGTGTCACATGTGATGGACACATCTTTTGAACCCGTGACCTTCCGGTTTGCGGGTCTCCAACCGTCCAGGCCACCCGGTGAGCTTCTGGCAAGGCTGCTGGATAATAAACAGATAAAGACGGTCGCATCAAACTGGTTACTGAACAAACTAACGCTATCTGAGGGAAGCTGTACGCTCATGCAGCGTTTCCAGGAATACACGGTGTACGGTTTCTTTAACAGTAAAGAAATAAATCCAAACACAAGGCTTTCCTCTCACTCCTCCTCTAATAGGTTTCTCTGTAAACAAGTAAATACAAGCAAAAGTCTCTCTCTCTCTCTTTCTTCTCCCGCTGGTCTGTTGGTGGTCGCTGGCCAGCGGCACAGTGCGGCTCTGTGTTCACTTCCAGTGTTGGCAGGCGCCGTGAACCGCAGCCGGACCGGTTATGATTTGTGGTTTGTAAACTGGTTGACTTAGACTGTTGCATTCACACATACATATCACATCAATGTTGTTTTATATGCTGCACACAGGGTATGGTATGGTAGTATGGTATGGTATGGTATGGTAGTGTATTATGGTATGCTATGCTATGCTATGCTATGCTATGCTATGCTATGCTAACTGGCAAACAAGTAAAAATATAAATAAAAATATAAATGTCAATGACTTTCCATTCACTCCTGTCCATGGCATTCATGATGCTGGAAGGTCAGCAGGCTAGCTAACTAGCTAACCTGGCTAGCTATAAGCTAGTAGGGCTAGTTTGAACCTGGGAGGCCGACTAGGCTAGCTCACAAGCAAACCTAGCTAGCTATAGGCTAGTAGGGCTAGTTTGAACCTGGGAGGTCGGCTAGGCTATCTAGCTAACCTAGATAACTTAGTATGTCTAGATTGTATTGTTTCAGTTGGTAGCAGCGCGCTAGGCTTCATAATATTAGCTAGCTCCTCTCTTACCTCTTGTCTTCTTCACTAGTTCCTTGGCCCCACCCACTGAGGTTTAACTCAACCAATCAGATTATCTCTGCCTCTGTTTGTAGAGTTAAAACTCCAATCTGCTGCGTGACTATGATGCAGGGGTTGTAGGGAAACATGGTTCACGGTGAAAGACTATAAACTGAACTTTGTAAAACAGAAGCTGACTGACGCAAAGATGTGACTTCATGACACTTTGCTAAGAAGATTAATCAGGTTCTTATCTGAGACACGCCCCTTCAGGCGTCGCTGACAAAGAGCATACCTACTCTGTCAAATTGTCCTGGAGAGGTCAAAGGTTAAAAAGTGGCACGGTACCAATCATGATAAGGCGTCCATTACACCTAATGAAAACAGGAAAAGACGCTCTTCCAGTTTTTACTACACCCAAATTTACGGTCGCACCAGAAATGAACCTGAATTGTGCAAGCAATTAACTACGCCGTGCACGAGCCAAATGTCTTGAGCCGTGCACGTCATTTTTGCTCTTAAATCTTCGGGTGACAAGAGGTTTAATTACTGGGCTTTTGACCTGGCGCTGACCCAAACATCCTGCAAACCGGCCCAATTAAAAGCAGCTCTGCAGATGGATTTACGAGGCTTTGCTTCAAAAAAGGGGAGGCCGCTTAAGCCCGCTGTAAAACACCGAGGTTTTAAAGGGACTTGTTACGATCAGTTTCTGTAAGTTCTGACGGTAAAATATTAGCCATAAATGACTCTTGACACCCAAATGAAGTGTTCTGCTAAATCAAATCCAGATTTTAGATTTGAGAGATTTGACGCTCCTATCCAGAAGGAACGAGTGCAACTGTTGAACCAGCTTCAGCTCCTAGATCTCCAACTTTACAAGCAACCAGTAGTATGGAGGGTCAAGGGTCAGAGGTCCCTGTGACCTGACAAAGATAATGCATGTGCTAGGAAAGGAAATAAGAGGTTAGGAGAGAGGTGGGAAGGATTTATTGGAGTGTATTAGAGCAAGATGAGGGAGGAAGTTTAAAGAGAAGTGATGTAAGATAAGTTGTAAGTATTTCTGCTTCACGTAAAGGATAGAAACGGCAGATCAAAGAGCAGAGGTTGAGGAAACGGAGAGATTAGTTGTGCTCGGTTGTTCCTGAGGATGCAGACAGCCAGGCTCCCCTTTTGAGCTCCCGAAGCACAATCTGCCCCCGTCTCCCAACGAAAGGAAGATAATTAATCACATATTTCACCACGAGAGGATGAAGTCAGCCCTGGCAGCGACGACAAAGCCGGGTTCGGACCCCTGAAACAATGACCGCTGCCGACGGTGCCTCGCCGGGGACAAAAATACTGAAATAACAAGCCGGTTGAAGACATGAAAAAGCAAACACACCTTCAGCTGTCGGGGGGGAAACCCCACATAGACGGGGTTGGTGTGTCAACAGGCTGGATCACGTCCAGATTGCTGCTGCGCTGCAAAAACCGGTCTGCACTGGAAGGTCTGGGATTCAGTCGTTGTTTTTTAAAATAAGCTTTTAGATCTGCCTCATTTTGAGATAATCAAGATGTTTTCACAATATTGTTGAGAATATTTTTGAAACCAGTTGAAAGAGTTGAATTAGAAACGGGTGAAATAGTCTGTTAGGTGCTAATGGCAATTTTGAAAACCTGAATTTGAGACTGAAGACAAGATTAAAGGAATTTTACCAAAATTAAAGGACGTTTACCTGCAGTGTTGTTAAGGTTTCTTTCCATTGCACAAGTCCCATGAACCATACCATACGGTCACAATAATAATAATAAACTTGAAAGGACAGAGTTTGCAAAATGCTTCACAAAAATGCTTGAAAATGAAGTACAAAAAAAGCAAAACTGCAAACTATTAAAAAGGAAAAAGCCTCAAAAGCCATTCTATAAAAGTATATTTAAAGAAGTGATTTAAGCTGGTTGAAGTACTTCAGGTATGCAGTCTAAAAAACCTCGACCGGTCAGCTGCTGCTGCCTGACCGGGGCAGATCAACACCGAACACCAGACCCCACAAACTCACTCCTCATGAAGAGAACATGGAACCCGGACAGCTTCGTCTAGAGGAAACTCAAGATGGATGTGCGTATATTACGGTTGGTATGCAGCCTGAACTGAGTTATAAGATATATACAGTCTAGTAATTGAGAAATAAACTTTCTGAACGAGAAATGTAGGAGTGCAAAGGAATGCAGTCTGAAAGTTTCCTATTAGTGCCGGTTAAATATGTCAGGTTGGTATATAACAGTATTACCAGGTAGCAAGCTAACACTGGATCAACGCTGAATCAATGTTAATGCATCAACTAACACTGATCCAACATCAGTTTTGCACCCCGAAATACATTGAAACAATATAAAACGAACCCTACAAGACACTAACTAAAGACAGAAATAAAACGTCTTTCAACCAGACATTATTGTACAATATGTGTAAAAGTATGTAAAAATTAAGCCCAAAATTGCAACTTGTTATCTGAAAACCAATTTTATATCGTTTCAATGTTAATTTGATGTTAAACTGATGATTGAAATAATATTAAACACTGATGTTGGATCAGTGCTGTGATTTCTCATTTATTGACAGTCTCACATCTTAAACAAGCCCATGCTTGGCGGACGTTTCATCCAAGCCACCTCACGTTACCGTGGCAACATTCAGTTTTAGCACGACTCAAAGGGGATCGTGTCCGTTTGAAGAATATCAGACCAACCCAGGCGTGAAGTCAAGACGGGACCCTTCTGCAGCTCCTTTGTTTACAGGGTAAATGCATGGAGGATGGACTCTCAGACCAAGCTGACTCTCTTCTTGTGTAAACTCACTGCTGAAGTTTACAACCTGAACCACAGCAGCACCGAGCAAACAGAGCAGCCCTGAGAACGAGCATGACCCCATACATCTGACTTACTCCAATATCCTCCTATTGACCAAGCTAACATGTTTCCGCGTTAATACCATTAGCCGAGGGGACGGCATGTTTCACTAATCCCTCGTTTTCCAACGCTGCTATCGGTATATATACATAAAGATATATATATATATAGATATATATATCTATATATATATATGTAGATATATATACAGTACTATATATGTCTTTGTTCCTGTGGCGGAGGGGTCATCTCTAGCCAATCTGGTTGCCTTCCT
>CABFOQ010020824.1:1587-12117 GCA_900660455.1 Gephyroberyx darwinii
GCATTGCTTGCCTGAAGCCTCAATGCTCCCATTTGACATCTACGTTGACATGCCTAAGCAGTAGACAGCTGCAAGAGTATTCATGTGGAAAGATAGTAGAGAGAGAGAGAGAGAGAGAGAGAGAGAGAGAGAGAGAGAGAGAGAGAGAGAGAGAGAGAGAGAGAGAGAGAGAGAGCGAGAGAGAGAGAGAGAGAGAGAGAGAGAGAGAGAGAGAGAGAGAGAGAGAGAGAGAGAGAGAGAGAGAGTATATCATGTAGGTGAATTACCTTTCTCAAACAATGAGTAGATTTCATCACTGCTGCGGTCATTGTATATGGTCACCTCGAAGCCCAGTTTGCTGAGGGTGCGGTGGAGTCGCTTGGTGTCCCTTTCTGCCCCGGACCTCTTCCTCAGGTTCACCCCGTGGTCGAACTTCCCCACCGACACCAGGATGGCCCTGTTACACTCACCACTGGGATTCCTCACAGCTTTCCGCCCCAGCATGATTCTTGGAAAAGGACAGTAGTTGGATCTTGCGTCTCCTGTTTGTTCTTTGGAAGATAATGTCGCTCTATAGGTCCAATAATATCCAGGTGGACAGTAATTGCTTTACAGGTAGATACACTAAGTCTACAGGTATCTGTGGAGCCTCTATGAGTGTGTGTGTGTTCTGTCTGTCTCAGGTAAAGTTTGCGTCACAGTCTTTGCAGCACACTGTAATAAACCGCTACTACTGCTCCTCTGTACAGTTGTCATACGTTCACACCTGCATTACCATATATGGAGCTCCTGTCGCAATAGGACTGATGCCAAGATGACACATGACATTGCATAACTTCTTCCTAAAGGGCTTTACGCCGGACTTTCCTTATTACCCCGGTAAACAGTGCAGGGCAAATCCACCATCTGTTGAAATGCCCACACACACACAGTATATTGCTTTTATGGGCTGTAATAAGTGAGATGAGCGTTAACATCCATCCAAACTAGTCATGAGTCATACAGTTTTAAGGCCAGAATAAAAACATACACACCAAAACAAAAGTCCATGTTCATGAAAGTCCAAACATGAGATCTCTCATAGTGGTAACACTTTATATTAAGGGTACACAAATGAACATGAAGTAATGAATGAACTATCAGGAATTCCATAACAAATGAATGAGTCATACCTTGGTCACCTTAGTTAGTGGGGCTACTTAATACCTTTGTCCATAATGATTTGTTATGAATTAATGGTATTAACTAACATAATCCATTTGAACTAACTACTTAACTAACATGATCCATTAGTGGGATCAAATGGGTTATGAACCCAGTTTACAGGGCACAAAAATGCTGACCAACCAGTGCAGCCAGTCACAAACCTCCTGTCCCCACATTAAGTTTATGGGTTACCCAGTTTGTCATCATGCAATCATTTAATGGGTCATTACACCCATTATATTCCTTGATAATCTTATCAACAAACCTAGAGGGAAGAAGTGCACGTCCAGAATGACTAATAATGAATGACAGTAAATACTTAAAAATATCAAAGTGGAAGTAAAAACATAGACTTAAACCCAGACAGGTTGTTATCACACTGGTAATCGAGGTTGCAATAAGTATTGTAAATACTAACCTGGTCTTGCTCATCTCATTTCCATTGTCAAAACCAATTTAGAGGACATGTTTTTTTTTTACACCCCCTCATATTTTGGCTTTACAAGGCTATGCTTCATGTTTACTGCTTTTCAACATGCAAGTTTGTGCTCAAAGCCTTGGTGAAACAAAATGATTCACTTAAGATATACTGTACTTGTATTAAAAGGTTAATAACTGCACTGTTTTCAATGTGCTAACTATTGGCAAACAGAGTGGTTCATGTATTCAGTAATCTGTTGTGGAGTTAGGCCTATTCTGGGGAGCTGCAAATAGTGCAGGACGGATTTGGCCTCAGAAGACTCAGACCCCAATCTACACTAAGAGCAGTGACCTTCATCGCTATCAGCATCAGCATCATCATCATCAATTTTATTTGTACCGCACATTTGTGTAGTTTTACAGATAAAAACACATTACTAAATAAAAGCTACAAAGATAAACAATAAAATGCTACACATTAATTAAAACAGTGAAGAATATTACAGACAAATACCGCGAGAAGAAACAAGGCGCAAACAAAATATGGGTTATAAAACTATGTCTGTTAAAGGTTATTTAATGAAAGAGAACGGTTGTTATCCTATGGTGAATTTTAGAAGGATACTATACAAATACCACAGCAAAACTACACATCCCTATAGGAATATCATACCATAGGAAATTAAAGATATAAAGTAAAGTACTATAAACTCACTATTGAGTACAAGTCCGTCTCGTGATGTCATGTGAAGACGATGTAAGGTCAGTATAAACTAATTTCTGAGTACCATGGGTGCCTATCGGAATATTATGGGAACATTATATTGATTTTGCGGTAACGCCTTTCCTGAAGCGTTTAAACTGGTAACTCACTGTACTTCTTATTGAAGCTGATTGATTTATTACCCAATACGTCTGAATAATATGGTTAGTTTGCTTTGGGCAAATAGATCTACTGCGTTAACCAACCACACTCTGCACATACGCAAAAGTACATATAAAGAAATGGCCTCCACAAATAAAGCGTAAGTATCAGTAAGTAAGTTTCAGGTAACATTATGCTGCATTCCTGTCACGTCGGAAAGACGGAAGTTACGATTTCCCACTGGGAAAAATGCAATGTAGCGGCCTTCAAAGGAATACAATACTGGGTACGTCATCAGCAAACCGGTTATAGTCTGCGTCCGGGAAAGATGATTCAAAATGTTTGAATGATGGGACTAGGATAGAGATAAGTACTGGGAATGAATTAATGCCAAACCTCACCCTTGCATCAAGTTCAATTACTGGGATTTCTGAGTGGGAAATATGGGGAGAATCTACCATAGGGAGTGATCATTATGTAAGGTCGGTTTGAGGAAGGAGTATAAATAGGGAAAGGCAACCGGAGGAAAGTATCAGGAAATGAAATAGGTATGAAAAGGGTAAAATGGTAGTTGATATAGATAATGACAGCAGCAGCAGCAACAGGAACTATATCAAAGATTAAATGGAATAGGGCATTCAAGGTATTGAAAATAAATTACATTACATTACATTACAGTTTGGAGCAGTATTCTTTAATAGTACCAAGTGGTGGAATAAAGGGAGTGATGTTGAATAAAAGGTACAGAAGAAAGCAATACAGAAATGACAAGAACACTGGGATAGCGAGTTACAAGGAAGACATTTATATCATCTACAGAACAAGGTTGATGTAGTGAAAAAATATGTGTGGAAACAGGAGAGGAAATCACAATGACAAGATTAAGACTTAGACGTAGCGAGTTGAATGAAACGCTGAAACCTCCTGGGAAACACCCAACAGGTTTATACTGGTGGAACATATTCACTAGAGAACCAATGAAAACACAGTTTAGAGAGGCTAGAAAACAATAATTTAATGTGAAGATTTTGAGTTTGCCTACTGGATGGATTGATGTATTTGCACTCCGGAACAGAAGGTGGCGATAATGCGCTTAATGCCGTATGCCAATCCCCCGGAGAAGAAGAACACGCGAGACTACCGGTGACAACAGTCATAGATCGTGGCTGTTCAGTGCTAACTGGGTAAGTTCGTGGGAAGCTACTGAAAACCTGCCTGTTAATAACAATGGAAAAGCGCCATTAGGATAATTAAAGGTATTTTTAGTATCAGCTACAGTACACTAGTTGTAGTCAGGTTGTATCAAATAATACAAGTTAAACAAGCAGGCTAACCCAGCAGACTAACTAAGTCCCTATGGGCTCACACAGCTGGTTTGATGTTTTCCACGATGAATGTGCTCTTTTCCCCCTCAGCTAGCTTAACTTTCTCCCTGTTTGTGATGTTTCTTTCCTAAAGTTGTTGCTGCGCCACCTGCCTCTCTCTACACGTTGCTTGGATTAAACCAAGGCAAAGCAAAGGGACAGAGCTAGCTACAAGATGCCCCCTTACAACAGGAAAAATGGGATACCGGACAGGTAAGCAAAGGAGACAGCCACTTGAGTGGTCAGTAAGGTAACTTATTTATTGGTATTTTTACTGCTGATATACGATATTTTGTCTCTTTATCATTGTTTATTTCAATGTCATTCTATCTTCAAATTTTCATGCCCCCCAAAATTTCGTCTAATGGTACATACTTGTGTGGAATCCAATCAAAATGTTGTAGTAAAATCAGGTTAAGGGTAGTACTGCTCAATTCTACAATTAATGTAATGTTATCAAACAAACAGCATCCAGCATATCTGGGCTGGACAACACTGACTGGTTAATATCTGATTTTTAATAAAAGGCTGACATCTGTCAAGTATATCTCTCTAACTCTGGTGGTGATTTTTTTGGATAGATGGCTGGACTACCAAGCTGTAGGGAAAAGACTTCCTGGGAGCCGCTTCATCGCCTTCAAAGTGCCCTTGAAACAGGTTGGGAACTATAATTTAAAGTAGCCCATTGTCATAATCTTAAAGCAATAAATCCACCCTAAAACACTTGAACTGATTAATTGGCCAAACGTAGACAATGTGATGTCACCTTGAGGTATTTCCCGCAACAACGGTAATGGTGTCACGAAAACTCAAGGAAGATGGGCTTCTTTCTAGACCAGTGGTCCTCACGTGGTCCAGAGTCCTGCTGGTTTTCTATCCTACCAGGTAGTTCACTGCATTCACCTAGTGTCCCCAAAACCACTCCCTGATTAGACAGCTAGAATAAAAACTACCTGGCAGAATAGAAGACCAGCACTACTAAGATTTGAGGACCAGCGTTCTAGACTCACCATCATACTGGGAGAAATCCATCGTAGAAAAGGAAGAGACTAATTTCTCCACAGACAGTAGCCACAATGCAGCACAGTGACAAGAGATGAGGCGCAACTCTCCCTATTTCTCCACTGGCAACAACAGCTAACACTACTGCTATCGCTCTCTCCACCTACACGTAAAACCCACAGCTGATGATGCATTCAAGTGATATGGGAGTTACTGTAAATACGAGCTTCTGACTGGGGGAAAACGTTCACGTCAAACTGAGGGTGGAATTTTCCTGTGTATTGATCCTGATAGAGAGCAGTTTCTTTGGTAGTAGTGACTGATTGGGAACAAGTAGGCAGACTGTGGCCGCTTATGAAAATGTCTCTGTGTTTTATTCAGTCTCTGAACTGCCGCCTCCCATGTCCTGAAGTCTTTGGTCCCTGGGAGTTGCTGGAAGCTCTGGGGAAAGACAATCAAGAACTCGGTTTACTCATCGATCTGACCTTCACTACGCGCTACTACAGACTAGAGGTAGAGACACAAACAAAAATACACACAGAGTCACGTCAAAGGTATGGAAATACTAACTAAGTGCTGTGTGTGTGTGTGTTTCTAGGACATACCAGACTCACTGCTGTGGGTAAAGATCCCCACGGCTGGTCATGAGCTTCCCAGTGACGCTACAATCCTGAGCTTTAAACGGGCTATACGCAGGTTCCTACGGGACAATGCAAACAATGGTGAGCACCGCACTGCAGCAACATCATATCACATGGATGTAAGTTAAATAATACCAGTCATATCTCCCACTGTTTTAAGATCTTCTCTTCTCTCTCTCATTTACGAAGCGATTCTCTTTTTCTCGACAGACAAGCTGGTCGGAGTCCATTGTACCCACGGTCTTAATCGCACTGGCTATCTGATCTGTAGGTATGGATGAAGTGTGCGGTGGCGGCTGAAACAATATTTGGACAATATTTTGCCTTGAGGCTAACTTGTGTGTCCGGCCTGCAGGTATCTGATCGATGTAGATGGGATGGATCCTACAGAGGCTGTAGAATGTAAGTACTGACCATACAAACAGTTTTCTATTGGCTTAGACAGTATGACGGACAGAGTTGGATTGAGAGTGACCTGATTGCTTGTTGCCAGTGTTCAACTCTTCGAGGGGCCACACCATGGAAAGAGGGAACTATCTAGAAGACCTGCAGTCTGGGCCCAAGAGGAGGTGATACCAAATACTTGTATTGCGTTGTGCATTTTATAGCTGTGGTCAAGAATCTCTTCTCTACTGTTATTGTACATGCATTCATCCATCCCTTTTTATGCTTTTCTGAACAGCAACGAGGGGATGGAAGTGTCTGAGCAGGAGCCAATGAGAGGTTGTGCTGTACATCGGCCATTTTACGTTCCCTTTGGCTCCGACCCCAGAGAGGACCGACGATCGCACGCTAATGACCGCTACTACCATGGGTAGGGATGAGTATTGCCACCGAATCACGAGCACTACTGAGCACCGAAAAATAATTTGGTTTCAACTTTCAATATTTTTTTTAGACATAAATAGATCATCGGAGGAATCTTGTTTTTTTTCTTTCTTGCTCTTCTCACAGCCAGTCAGTGTTGTTGTGTAGTCAGATATTGACCAGATGCCAAGAACAGACCCAATTTGAAATATGCTCCACTTCTTGGCTCGGAAAGAGTTCTCCACAAATCTAAAAAGAGCCTGTCAAAGATATGGTGTGAAATACAACCAATACATTGCAATATTGACAGTCCACCTACAGCCAGCAAAGGCCACTTGTTAATAATCTGAATTACATGCTGACAGACTGTCAGCATGCTTCAGACGATACTCATATTGATCAATCAATACTAGCTTAGCCTTGCACAGCCAGACCTTCATCTCCACCCTTTCGTTTGTTTTAGAAAGAGCTTACTAGTTCATGTTTTTAAGTATTCAAAACTCAAGCTCTGCCCCTTCTCCAACACTAGTCTGGCCTCCTCCACTTTCTCCACCCTTTTTACCTCTGGCAGCTATTGCTGTGATGACACAGTAGTACCTTGTCCAGTTTTATTTGACCTAGTTATATGTCTCCCTGGTCATCCTTAACTCAGTGCACCTTCAGTGTGATCCATGATCAGTTGGCACATGTAGTAATTTTAACATTCCCATGGTAACATAGCAATGTAAATACAACTTTTTTTTTTAAGGCCATGAATTAATTTTACAAACAAATATGTTGAAATGCTTTCATTCAAACAAAATATTAAGTCATGGCTGTGTAGCACTTGCCCCTATTATATAACATTCTCTGTCTCGCTATGTTTTCCTTTCCGGTTTTACATAGACCTTCCCAAAGAGGAAGAGACCATCAGTCACATCACTGGCTCCCACACGGTGGCCACCTTCCAGCTCGACCCTTTCCATCTAACCCTCCCATGGGCCCCCCTCCACACTCTTACCGCTGGAGCCCGCCTCATCCCGACGCTGAGTGGAGGAGGCCTTTCTACCCGCAGGAGACCAGACACAGATACCCTCCACGAGAGCCCGAGTGGAGTTCACCTTACCATCCGGGGGAGGAGAGAAGGAGAGGCCGTTACCCCTCTGCTTCCCCTTACCCCGTCCTCCCCCACTACTCCGCTCATACCTGTTGGAGCGACGAGCCAAACGGCCATAAAGCACCTGAGGAATGGGCCGGTCCCAGAATGAAACCTCACCACAGACATACACACAAACAGAGAGTGAGTGCATACAGAGATGACTTCTAACGCAATATCGTTGCGATAGCAGTTATCAAAGGTTTGTTGTGTTGTTCACTCACTGCATAGTGGCATGAGATCAGACCTCAAATGATTGGTTGCTGCTTTTAAGTTTGAAAGCTATCAAGGAAGTTCCTTGATAAAGTAAATATCAACGATGATCAATTGAAATTCTTTCTGGGGTTTGACAAATGACAACATTCCACTTAAAATTTACACATATATATAATTCTACAACAGATAGTTTCAGCCAAGCAATTTGATTGGTCAGTGATGAGTTCCAACTAGGCTGATAATTGGCCTAAAACACGGCTAACCATATCAGTGCCCTCTGATATTATTTCTGTAATAGAATAAGCCTAACAAATATTTTTGCAGCGATCCAGGTGTTACACTCCACGTTTACAGTCTTGCGCTGAACAACAGTTTGAAAGCAGGTGAATCGATTTTTAGATCTGAATGCGCCACTTTCCTATCGACCCCAGTGCAATCAAATGACAATCTGGTCCTCCATGTCTTCTTAGGATGAAGAACTTGCTTCCTGTTTACAATGGAAACCTGCAGGTATAAGATGCAGAGGCTAGAAATGAGTCAAAAACACATCGGGATGGGGAATAAACTTGCAGGAGGAGGTTTTCTGGGGGGTTTTCAGTATGTATTAAATTTTGTGAAACTTTAACTTAATGTTAAGGCATCTTTCAATTTGTTTTATTGTCAGACTTTGGGTTTTAATGAAAATTTGTGTGTGTGTTCTTTATCAGATTGACATTAAGTGCCTGTGTTTAACTCTGGTCAGGTATGTCATTGGAGCGATTTTCCATAGACACTTACATCAAGTAAAGAGATTGTGTTGAAAATCACCTATAGCAGCACGCTCTTCTATAAAACCTCCATGGGCAGCACTCTGTTACATAAGGAATCATGAAATGTAAAGGTTTCTGTCGTTTTTGTTTGAAATGAGTTTGCTTGGAAAATGATGTAGTCAATAAAGTATCACCTTGTTCAAAGACATTTCAGAATCTGAACCGTACAGTTGTTTTTTTTCCTCATATCAAGTAATCTGTAATGTATTAGAAGAGGCAGAGCATGACAACAACAACAAAATCATAATGATGCCCAGCTCACAAATCACTGTCTCTACTGCAACATCAGACATGCTTCCCTAGAAACTGGTCATAACTTGACAGCTGACAATTTGCCTTGACAATGACCAGAATGTGTGCAAGGTAACCACTCTCGCGCACTGAAGTCTCTCTAAAAAAGTGTACTCCGGCCTGCTCGGGGACTTTGGCTGGCTATGATAAGTGTCCGTATCTTGCCATAACCAACTGACGCCCATGACTGAATGATAAATATGTCTGGAAAAATATATATTAATCAGGAAAAGTGCAGATTTGCCAAACGTATCTTGATTAATGCGCGTCTTTCCCGGGATATGCGCACGTGCCGTGAAGTTATCGGACGTTGTGTACATTTACCAGTTCCTCAACCATTGCCCTAAACACATTTTCTGAATTGCAAATGCATTTTGATGACTAAAAAATTAAATTAAATGATAAGGAAAAATCCTTTATCATGTTTTTCCCCCCCCCCGCCACGCAGCTCTAATCAGTAGCGAGTCAGCGTCTTGGCGTGCTCGGTACAAGACTGCGCGTGCGCCAATGCGCTGTCACGACTCAGACGCTGCAGCTGCTGGTGTAAACATGGCGATGAAGGCGCTCAGAGGGATGATGAACGGAGCCATGAATGAGCTCTCCTCGGCCGTCAGCGGGAATAAGCAGACTTCTGCCGCCGCCCGGGAGCACGTCATGGCCGTGAGCCGGGACTATATATCCCAGCCTCGCCTCAGTGAGTTCCTCTTATCCGAATAACGTGGGGCGGCGTCATAGGCATGGGGCACTCGTCATACCTCAGCCTCGCACCAAATTTCATCCTGTAGTTTAATGATCATGATGAAAAAAAAGTCTTCCTCCGATTCTGATAGCATACCTACATCTATTACACTGACCAGATAATGTCTTTTCAGTCGCCAGTCACGCCACTCGTCCACATAAATGCAGTGGGTGTAAACAGGTCTGGAGGTGTTGCTGGTAAATACTATTAGGTGCAGGGACTTTACTGTAGCTTTAGTAAATTGACGCGCGAGTGTCTGCAGGCCACCGAGATGCGCACTATGCGGCCAGACCCCCTCCTACTCTCCCGGTGACATTTGATTGTCAGGATAGTGTTTGATGTTAACCTCCCAGGCTTACACTACTAACACGGACCCGTCTGCAGTAGAAATGCATCTCGGCGCTGTACAGTGTATAACGACTGCTGTCTCCATCCTCCAGCCTATAAAACAGTGTCTGGAGTCAACGGACCGCTGGTGATCTTGGACCAGGTTAAGGTAAGACAGAAGGGCACGAAGGGTTGACGTTGTCAAAACCATAAGCTGTAGCTGGATCAGGGTATATGAGGGCAGCCCGACAAGTTCCCCTCTTAACTAAACAGTATAGTGTTAATCAAAACTGTCTGGGAGTCTAATTGAAAATTTAAAGATGAATCATCTCATATGACTGATGGCTGTGGTTCCTGCTGTAAGTTCCCCAGGTATGCCGAGATTGTACATCTCACCCTGCCCGATGGCACCAAGAGGAGTGGGCAGGTGCTGGAAGTCACTGGCTCCAAGGCTGTGGTGCAGGTACAGAGTGTGTGTGTGTGTGTTTTTTACGCATGCATGCATGTGTATTGGTGTTTGTGCATGTGTTTGAGACCCTCCTCTCCTCTCTGTCCTCATTCAGGTGTTTGAGGGGACTTCGGGTATTGATGCCAAGAAGACCAGTTGCGAGTTTACAGGAGACATCTTGCGGACCCCTGTCTCCGAGGACATGCTGGGTATGACATATAGCAGACGTGCTCCTACACAACACATACAGAGTTTATATCTGGAGAAATACAATAAGGTGT
>CABFOQ010020837.1:3056-25721 GCA_900660455.1 Gephyroberyx darwinii
AGAGAGAGAGAGAGAGAGAGAGAGAGAGAGAGAGAGAGAGAGCGAGAGAGAGAGATGAGATGGAACGAGGCAGGACTGCGTGCCTTCCGTAACTGTAGATGTTAGGGAAAATCAAGAATTTACTTAAATTTGAAGAACAATGTGTACTCAATTGTTGTAGATTAAGCTGTCGTTGTCTTTGTTGTTGTGTGTTTGATTGACAGGTGCTTCAGAAGCTTGGCAAAGCAGACGAGACCAAAGACGTCGCCTTTGAGGAGGGAGTCATCAATTTTAACAAACAATACGTAAGAGTGGCGGAGAAGTGATGTTCATTTTCCTGAAAGTCACTCATACCATTGACCAAACACACAAGAGGACACCTTTAATGTAGCTCTAGCTCTCTTTCACCTCTGTACCCACTCCATAATCTGCATTAGCTCAGACTGAGAAATGCTGGCATCTCTCATTTTGTCTCTACCTAGGTTTAGCATTCTGCACTCTAATCCCCATATTTTATGTTTCACCCCCAGACTGAAGGCAGCAAACTGCAGAGGGACCTGAGGGCCTACCTGGAGGCAGTGAAAGGTGACAAGTGAATGCACACTCACATCCAAGTATACACACATGCATACACATACATTTCCATGCACACGCCAAGCTCAGATAAACGTGGGCTGCTTACCATAACCTCTGAATGACCACTAATGAGTGTGTATGTGTGTGTGTGTTTGTGTCTCCTCAGCCATGCACGAGTCCTCCAAGAATGTGCAGTCCTGTCTGGCTGATATGTATGAGCCGGAGTGGGAGGGCAAGAATGAGGTGGATTCCATAGTGGAGGTCAGAAAACCTTTTCGTTAGCGGGTTTGAAATATAGAGGGGGTTTTTTTCGTACGTGCGAGAGAGTGAATGCAGGAGTGGGAGAGCGAAGGCAAGATGGTCTAGAGGTCAGAACCACTTTTAATAAAACTTATTAGTTGGGTTTGTAGTGTGTGGTAGAGTGTGTGTGTGCTTGCATTGCACAGAAGGATGAAGGCCTTAAGATTAATTCTATTCCTCGAGAGCCTCTAATTGCTGTCATACTGCCAAGTTTGCAGAAATTAGAAATCTTCAGATGATGGTATATTTGGTTTCTCCTCAGATTTCATTCACTTTACTCTTTGAAATGGATTTTGGATTGATTGGACTGCAAGCAGCCCCAATCAGTTAAAAGGGTTGCAGTTAATTTTTAATACACATCTACACAAACACACTATCATACTCTGCATAGCAATGGAGCAATGCAATTAGGCCTTTAAACTGAACATGCTGTAGCAGTAAGACAAGCATCAGAAATGATGCACGATTAGACACAAGCCATGTTTAACCTCTGATGTGGTGTGTGTGTGCGTGTGCATGCATGCTGCAGGACTGCGATGTGCTGTGGACAGACTACCACCAGAAGCTGGTAGATCACGCTCTTATCTCCATGGACACCTACCTGGGACAGTTCCCTGATATCAAGGTAGGCTGTGCAGACGTGGTGTCCGTTAGTATCCACAACCGTACATTATCAGCATTCTTCAGTGGCAGCTGCGCTTGCCTCCACATAGGGCTTCACAATTAACACAATTAACCCTATATTGTCATTTTAGTTTACACAGTTAATAGTTATTGGCGTATCACTGACACCGGAACATTTTATTTCATCACAGTGTACCTAGAAAATAGTCAAGATGTTTGATATAGGATGCAAGAAATGCAGTAAAAAATGCAGTGAAATGACAAATTTACAATAACCAGGATTATTATTATTATTTATTAATAATGGTGCAGCTCTACATACACAATTCCCACTGCAATAGTAATATGTAGCTCATTTAACAATATTTCTGCATGTAGCTAACATTCAAACACAATGTTGTTTAATTCAAAGTCAACCTGTTATCTAGCAATTTGCTCACATTTTGTAACAAGTAACCTAAAGGATCATTTTATTGCACATAGAGACATCGATTAAAGAGAATGACTTAACCCCCCCTCTCCCGTGCCTTGTGTTCAGACTCGTATAGCGAAGAGGGACAGGAAGTTGGTCGATTACGACAGTGCCAGACACAATTACGCCTCCACACACAAGACCAAGAAAAAGGATGGGGGCATCAAAATTACCAAGGTAACACACATACACAGTTGCTTCCATATCAAAGCACACTATAACCATGGCTATTATCACACAGTAAGGTCTTCAGTTTTTTGATAATCATGATATAAAGTTGCCTATGGAAATCTTGCATCTGATTCTCTACTGCCCCCCCCCTCTCCTCCAGCCCTCCTCTCTGTTGGAGAGGGCCACCCCAGGTTGGGCCCAGGGTATCCTGTCCGCTCACAACGTTGCCCAGAGCAGCCTGTCCAGGAGCCAGGTACACGCTATTCTAGGCGTTCTGTAGTTCCGTCATGGTCAAACAATGACAGAGATTAGAGATTATCCTATTACTTCCACGAATTACGAGTCGAGCAGCACCTATAGACCTCGGGGTTGTGTGATTTTCATCGCGCTACGTCACCTGAAATCTAACTAGCTACCATTGGGAGCTAATTAGCTATTATCTACTACTAACTAGCATCGCTAGGGGAACTAATAAACAGAAATGAACCAACTAGTCCTGCCTCACTGCAAGTCTAGTTCTAGCAAAAATAAGCAAGGAAGAGATGCAGCGTTCTCTTTGCTTATTTTTGCTAGAGCAGTGTTGTATAAAATTGGATGATGTGACACAGCAGACTCCTCCATGATGGATTTTCATTCAGAAGTCAACATGCTCAAAGCCAGCATTTGTTGAAGTCGCAGGTCAGAGTTCACCACACGCAAACTTCAGAGTTCACCACACGCAAACTCTGCATGAATGCAAAGGGGCAAAATTTGCTTTGCAACTGGAAATTATGTTTCTTATTCACCCGTTGCTTGGTTTTCAGGAAGTGAAAGAGACTCAAAGCAAATTTTTACACATTTGGCGAATAGTCTGACTGTGCCTTAAAGTCACAATGAAATGAAAAATAACTTTTTACCATGTTAGTTAATTTTCCCTGTGCCAATATACACCTATTTGACAATAAATGCCAAACAATTATTTTCTTGTATGATTTTATTAAAAAACCCATTACTTTCCCTTCCTGGACACCAGTATATTACATTACAGTAATTTAGCAGACGCTTTTATCCAAAGCAACTTACAATAAGTGCATTCAGCCTAGGTAGGCACAAGAACTACTAGCAGAAATCGTAAGTGCATTTCCTACCTAAACATGCATCTAAGAGTATAACCAGTGCTAAGGTAAAAGTGCAATAAGTTAGCTACCTACTTTTTATTTCAACAAATAAGTGAAGCAAATAAGCATATAAGCAAGTGCTAAGACAAGTAAGTGAAACAAATAAGCAAGTGCTAAGAGGAAGGGTCAGGGTAGTATTTCTTGAAGAGGTGGGTTTTCAGCCTGCACTGTGGGGCCAGGACAGAAAAGATCCGTGACCGTTTAGATCGGCCGCAGGGGCCTCTGACCGAAGGGGCAACCAGTTGCCTCAAGGCAGCAGAGCGAAGTGGTTGGGCAGGGGTGTAAGGCTTGACCATAGCCTGGAGTTAGGAAGGAGCTGTTCCTTTCACTGCCCTATAGGCTAGCACCAGGGTCTTGAACTGGATGCAAGCTGCTACAGGGAGCCAGTGTAGAGAACGGAGAAGGGTAGTTGTGTAGGAGAACTTGGGGCGGTTGAAAACCAGATGAGCTGCAGCTTTCTGAACAAGCTCCAGGGGTCTGATGGTAGATGCCGGGGCACCAGCAAGGAGGGAGTTGCAGTAGTCCAGGCGGGAGATGACAAGAGCCTGGATGGGCACCTTCGCCGTCTCGTCAATGACAAGAACGACAGTTGGTCGTCCAGGGTCACACCCAGATTCCTCACAGTCCAACTTGACGTCACCACAGCATTATCAATGGATATGGCCTGGACTCTGTGCGGACAACCCTTCAACGGGAGGAACACCAACTCTTGTCCAGGTTGAGCTTCAGGTGGTGCGTCATCATCCACTGCCAGGCACGCAGCAATGCGTGCCTCCATTTGTGTGTCAGAGGGGGGAAATGACAAGATCAGCTGGGTGTTATCGGCATAGCAGTGGTAGGAAAAGTCATGGGAGTCGATAACAGAACCAAGAGATGTTGTGTAGAGGGAAAAAAGAAGAGGACCCAGAACCAAACCATGCGGAACCCCAGTAGTCAGCCTGCATGGTTCTGACACAGACCCTCTCATCGTCACCTGGTAGGAGCGACTCGTAAGGTAGGATGTAAACAGGCAGAGTGCAGAGCCTGAGACACACATCCCCTCAAGGGTGGAGAGGAGGATATGGTGGTTCACCGTGTCGAACTCTGCAGACAGGTCCAGAAGTATCAGGACAGAGGAGAGAGAGTGGAGCGACTCTGTCACTGCAAGGAGGGCGGTCTCGGTCGAGTGACCGACCTTGAACCTGGACTGTTGGGGGTCCAAGAGGTTGTTCTGGTGGAGGTACAAGGACAGTTGATTGAAGACAGCACATTCAAGAGTTTTGGAGAGCTCATACATATCAGCCAGACAGGACTGCACATTCTTGGAGGACTCGTGCATGGCTGAGGAAACCAGTGTGTAGTTTTTTACCTCAGAGGGGTCAAGTGTTAGTTTCTTCAGAAGGGGGTGACTCTGGCAGTCTTGAAAGCAAAGGGAAAGCATCCAGACACCAGAGAAGTGTTGATGAGATGGGTCAGGAAGGGAAGGAGGTCAGGTGCAGTAGACTGAAGGAGAGGGGAGGGGACCAGGTCAAGGGAGCATGTGGTGGGGAGGCTAGATGTAACAAGGTCAAGGACCTCGTTTGGGGAAAATGGAGAAAAATGGGGTAGGGCGGGAGGTGGGGAGGGAAAAGATGGAGAGGGTGGTAGAGAGGGAGGGGTGGAAGGCGGACAGGTGTGATTGGTGCATGGAGTACCAGCCGGGGGGTGAGGGAAGGAGGATCGGATATTGTTAACCTTCTTGTCAAAGAAGTTGGCGAAATTGTCAGGGAGGAGGTGAGTTTTTAGGGTTGGAAGTAGAAGTTTGAATTTTAGTGCAGAAGAAAGCAGCTTTAGCAGCAGATAGAGAGGCGGGAAAAGTGGAAAGGAGAGATTGGAAGTTAAGAAGGTCCTCGGGGAGTTTGCCTTTTCTCCATTTGCGCTCAGTCCGACAACCAAGGGGCAGGTGGAGTTGGGCGTGCAGGTCTGGAGGTGAGGGGACTGAGATTGTCCAAAGAGGACAGAGTAGAGAGAAGAAGATCAGTGGCAGTATCAGGGGATAGAAGAGAGAAGGATTCAGGGGCAGAGAGAACAGAAGAGGAAAGATCAGTGGGGGAGAGCATGTTTATGTAACCCCATAATTGTTCATGTACTAATTTGTTGTTTTATTATTTCTGCTTTTATTGCTTATTTTAAATAGTTTTTATGATCATATTCTACTTTTATTTTTCCCCCTGCTATATCATTTTACTTTCGCTGATGCTATGACCTAATTTCCTCATGGGAATCAATAAAGTTTGATCTAATTTTGTGTCTAGTACAACAAATACAGTATACTGTATGCTCTGTAGCAATGTTTCCCCTATATTTTTCCCCAACTGTGGTGGTAGAAAGTGCGATGGCATATCATGTATGGGGTCCCCTGGGAATTACATTTTTATTTAAAAAAAGAAAAAAAGAAGAAAAAGAAAAATATCAAGCCGGCTTTATTGCTATATGAAAACTACATATTTTAACACCTGCCTCTTCACTTAAATAAAATTGTAATGAGCTTGCCGTTGGTGGGCCGCCATGGTAGAATACATATAGGGGAAACACTGCTCTGTAGATTATATAGGGACATTTTTTCTCAGTAAATTCTCCTGCTGCTACTTCTACTCAGATTTGTCAGATTAATGCCTTTAACTGCCAAAACATGTTTTAATCAAATACTAATAAAGATCTATGTTTATACTTTGAGCAAGAGTCATGCCTCATCTCCATCTGCGTATATGATTTCTGTGGTTGCACCTTGACTATGGCTGGTAGACGAACCCCATTACACACATAAATAAGGCTAAAAACAAATGTATAAATGACCCAAGAAACCACCCAAAAAACCAAAGATAAAATTCAAACATCTTTATATCAACTCCAGCAAAAATACAAAGTTCTTAACATAAAAGATGTATCATTCTTGGGATTACCACAAATAAAGCAGTTATTTCTTTCTGATATACAAAATCAAAATCTATAAATAGCAACTGTAAAGAATAAACATGTTCAAGTCTGATATTTGGTGGGTTGTTTAATTTAGATCCACTGAATGCATTAGCCTACATGGAGTTCTTAAATAACAATAAAAACATGACATGATTTATATGTTTTGCATTTACAAATGATTACTCTCTAAAGAGAAATGACCATAATAAAAAGTAACACTGTGCTAAAAATGGTATTTTTTCCCTTGAAGATACACTAATGGAAGTTACTATTGTAGAAGTAATGAAACTTCACATTATGAGAACATCTGCCAGTCAACAAAGATTAAAAAAACAAAAAAAACAAAAACTCAACTCAAAAAAACAAAACAAAACATTGACACATACTAGGATGTACAGTCGAGAAGTGTGACAAGACTACCCAAAAAACATATCAATGACACACATATATGGTGATCAGAAGTCTATATGCTGGTAAGTGGAGGGATACATCAAATTGTCTAACTTGTGAAGAATCCACATTAAAATAAACCATATTAAACAACCAAATGTACACATTTTCAGGGTTTAGGGTTGTCCAAAACAAGCAAAAGTTATACACAAGCCACTGTCACAAAGTCAACTCAAATCAACTAATGTTTTTTTTTTTTAGTATAGCATTATGATAGGCACCAAAATGTGCATGCATAGACTTGAATGGGTTTTCTTTTCTGAAAGAACAGGGACATAAATTTTGTTCAGGAATTCAGCTCCGACTAGGTAATAGCTCTATTCCAAGAGTTGCAAAAATGGATTTGCAAATCTCTTCACATTAACAATACTTAACACATGCAACAGCAGGTAAAATGCTCAAAGAGAAGTCGCTATTATAAGAAGATAACGATGAGGGCAATGATCAGAGGAAACTGCAGAAGTACAACGTAAATCAATCTTAAAATTGACCCTAAATAACAATAAAAGAAAAACAAAAATGTACAACCATGACAAATACAAAGAGAGAGAGCCCCTGTCTGTTTCAACAATTAACAGACTCATGTCAGCTTCAACATCTAATACAGCTATAATAACAATTACAATGTTAATGCTCTGGTGCTCTGGGAAAAATAAGTATATAAAAATAGCTCAATAGAGGGTAAATCATAATGCCTCAGTCAACATATTCAACATAAAGGATTTACACATTAAGCAAAGAGGCACATACTGTACTGTATGGAACGGAAACTATTTGCACACATGGAAATAAGCAAATGCATGTTGACTGCCTTTCCAATTACCGGAAAATGTGTTATAGCTAGAGGACTGAGTTTTCACATTTAGCAACACATTCTATTACTTTACACTTCATAAATAAGGCACCTGGTCACAACAGTCACATATTCACAAAGCTCTGATTGGAAGGCTGGAGATACCTGCGGCCTAATTATTGTACGCAAAAGTATTATTTAGTCAAAGCTGGTCTGCCATGCTTCTGGAATCATGCTCTCTGTGAAACTTTATATTCTACAATGTTAATTAAATACAGAACATGCAATTGTCCAAAACAATAATTGCTCATATTCACAATATGACAAGAAAAAAATGGTTGGCGAATGAATTTGCCATCACCTTGTTAACACAGAATGGTATCAAAGCTTCAATGTACAAAATGAGTTTTGATATGCTACCAATTTTATCTCCAGCCATGTCAGAGGGGGAACTACTTCTGCTAAACATCACATGGGACTTTCATGTAGTCCCTGAACGTATTCAGAAAAATGTCCAGCAAACAATTCATCACCATTTGCATTTTGACGCTGAAGCTTTACAAAAGCATAAATGAATCTCAAATCAGCTTTCCTTCTTAACACTTTCTCCTTCTGAAAAAAGATATTCTCTAAACAGTTTCATGAGAGTACACAAAATAGTTACTTCTAGGCCTTTGAATATATTCTAGATAAAAGAAAATCACTGAATCTTCATAATAACTGAGATCTCTGTCTGCAAGGATGCTTTATTTTGAATGTGATGTCCTGGTGCGCTTAGCTGGGGTCTCTAAAAGCTCCTGAGCCCTCTTTGCTGCCAATTTTGGAGTCACGCTTCGTGACTGTGAGGGCACAGGACCTTTTTTTGCAATGGATTTTGAAGTCCCACTTCTTTTCACTGTGGACTCCTGAGCTTTCTTGACAATAGATTTAGGAGATTCACTTTGTATAGTCATGGATTTTGCAGCCTTCTTTGAGGCATAAGTGGGGGTCCCACTCAAAGGGACTGCTGCCTCCATCTTTCTCTGGGACCTCGTCAGTACCTGGTCAGGTGAGTTTGGGACCTTAATGTCCATGCTTTGCTGCGGGGTTTCTACAGCATTCTCAGCACCTTTACTTTCAGTGATTCTACTTTGTGATGATTCCTTTGTCTGGATTTTTACAGCATTCACTTTATTCAGATTGGATTTTTCCACCTCTGGTTTCTCTGCTTCTAACTGTTTTTTGTTTGAGTCAACCTTGCTTGTAGATGTGTGGACAAGATTGTGTTTCAATATTTTAGGGGACCCGAGTCTTTGAGAACATCTCTGTGGTGAATCAGTATCTTTTTTGGCCAGATCCCTTGAAACTCTACTACTGCTCTGATCCTTGACTGTCCTCTCCTGAACAGGCGGCTTTGTGGTATATTTTTTACCAGTGGATGTTTTTCCTCTCCCCATTTTTGCAGCACACCCTTTCACTTGTTTAGTAACAGGTAGAGAAGATCTCTTGAGAGCAGATTTAAGATTTGATTTAGATGCAGACTTAGAGGTGGTTAATGTTTTCATATTGGTGGCTTTCAGGCTTTTTGTTTTTTGAGTCTTTTTCAGCCTAACATTGGTTTGTTGAACCTGCATCTTCTCTCGGATGTTAGAGTATTTCCTCAAGATCCTTGCACTAGCTGGGTTCTTGGATTTACCTGATGCTTTCTGGGCTTCACCTATATGCACCTGGGTTTCAACAGAAGAGCAGTATGGTTTTGTCAAGGTCTGAGGAGCATTGGGAAGTTCTCTCTTCTCTTTCCCTTTGACTACAATGGCCTCTTGCTCCAGTGCTTTAGCAATAAGTTTCTGACTCTTGGGGTTGCTCTTCACAGGAGAAGCAATGGCAAACTTCTTCAAATGTTTCTTTAGGCGCTCAGCCTGTAGACTTGGGAATACCCCTTGGGAGGTCCCTGAAACACCAGAGGAACTGTGGAAGCAAAGCTGGGTTTCCGATGGAAGACGGGTATTCACCTTCTTAACAATGACAAGGGACTTTGTTTCTGTTGATTCGAGGAACCAGCGACAAATACTGGTGAGATCAAACTTTTTCATGAAAAGCATTTGCACTGGTGAGTATCGCTGGTGCTCCAGAGACTTTGGTTTCCGCGTCCTGCGCTTACTCTTCCATATAGCTGCCTGTCTATCTGCCTTGTTTTTGTATTTTGTAGCAGGCTGGCCCTCCTTGTCCATTTGGACCCAGCCTTTCTGCATCTTATCATACTTTATGTTGAGGTTTGTAATTAAGTGTTGGTTTTCTTCTCTATTCAGAGCCTCAAAGAATTTGTGAGCAGTTTGTTTTAGGGGCTGAAGTCTTGGGGTGATGAAAGGGGTCACTAAGCTGACGGGCAACACAGAGCTGACAGGCAATAGAGAGGACCTTACTGAAGTCTTAGTTTTTCTTTCTGGCTTCATTCTGCTAGGTGGCTCTACAGATATATTAAGAGCACTGGTAGAGGCTGTGACCAATCTCTGTGATCTTAAAGCTAACTTCTTGTTGTCCACAGGAGCTGGTTGGGTAAGGTACTGGTTGGACATTTCAGACTTACTGCTCTCACTCCTTAATGGCATCCTGACAGGTTTGTCTGAAATGGAAGAACTGCTGTAATCTCCACTTGCAGATTTGTCTTCTAAAGAGGATACCTCTGACTTGTTTTGCAAAGCAAACACACTTCCTCCTTCCTCCTTTCTGAGAACTCGTTTACTTCTTAATGGTGTACTCTGTATTTGCATTTCATTCTTAATGAGACTTTGATTTTCTAATGGACTTGATACCTCACTGCTAACATGCTGTTTTGCATTCTTACTGACATCTGTTGAAACCTTTGCAGACCTAAGTATCGGTTTGGTCTGCAATCTACTTTCCACCTCAGTTTTTTGTATTTCATTGGAGTTTGTGTCCACTGGCTGAGCTTTTACAGTGTTTAACTCCACAGTAGTCTCTGGGACTATACACTGATGGGAATTTTCAGAGGCTGTGGGGGGAGATGAGCTACTGAAAGGAGGGGGAGAAGAAACAGGAGGGGGAGAAGAAATGGAGGGGGAAGGGAGATCCTGTGCACATGGAAGAGAATGGCTGGTGGTAGGTCTTGGAGACACAGCGGAAGCAACATCATTTGCAGGGAGTGGTGAAACAGCGGTTCCAGCTGGCTTATGTCTGGCTGATCTAAGAGGGCGTTTGGACTCATTGCTTTGGGGACAGTCAACTGGCTGATTAGGAAGAAGGGGAGGCAAAGCATCCGTATCACTCTGAATTCTTTGTTTTTGGGTTTGTTTGGTTGGGGTTCGTTCTGACTTGTTCTTATTTAATTTCAGGGGGGACCTTGAGGGACGTTTAGATACTGTGCTTGGTGGGGTTTCAGGAGATGGTTCTGTCAATTGTGGAATCACAGGTGTATTCTCAGTAGATTTTGCAGGTACGTGTGTCTCAGGTGGACTATTTTCAACAGATGGATCAACGGACGTGTTTTTGGGAACATTCTGACTAGATTTCACTGGGGTTTTGTTAGGGGTTGCTGGGGTGCTATTATTTGATCTACGGCGCAGACTTCTGTCAGAAGCCGATATGGGTCTACCATTAACATATCCCACTATCACTCTTTTTGTTTCTCTTAATCGCTTTGGCAGAGAAACTACAGTACCCCGTTTTCTACGCCAAGGTGGTAATTCTTTCAAGAGTGCATCAAGTGTCTTTGAGGACACATCATAGTCATTATCGTCACCATTGTTATTATCATCATCATCATCATCATCTTCATCATCATCATCATCATCTTCAGTCACTACAGGCGCCACAACACTGTTAACTGGTTCAACTGTGTTAATTTCCTGCCCCTTCACCATCTCCTCTACGGGACCTACTTCAAAGTTGTCAGAGAGTTTCGGTGTCTGTAGCTGAAGCTCTTGAGGTTGCTCGTCTTCTATGCACTCTCCTTTCTTTTCCTCTGTCTCTTTCTCAACTATATTCACTATATATGGGGCCAAAGGGTCACTCTTCTGCTGTTGCTCAAACTCAATGCTTTGGGCTTCAGCTGAAACAAGCTGGGGCTCAGCTTCATCTATAGTATCATTCTCAGATGGTTCCATTATTGTTTCTGCCACTACTTGCTCAGTACTTTCATTCAAAGCCTCTTCAGGCTCATGGCCGTCTCTCTCTGTTTCAAATGGAACCTGAGCAGCACTTTCCTCACTTTCCCTTGTTTGCCCTGAATCTGCGGTTGCAACTTGCACTACATCGACATTTACATCTGTTTCCCTTTTCTCTGTCAGGGAGCTTAAGGGCGATGGAGGGGCAGATTGTTCCTTGCTCTGACACTGATCGGTCTGACTAGTCTCAACTATAAGATCTAGTTCACTGGCTGCTCCCTCCACCACATCTCCTGTTCTTCGTATTTCCCTCTCATCCGACTCCTCTGAGGGCATTTGTTGACTAATTGTCTCCCCACAACCTCCAGTAAAGGGCATATCCACAGGTGGTACACCGTCAGGCTTGGCAAGCATCTGTTTTGGGGTGACCAATGTGATGAGCTCTGGCATTGGGTTAGGACAGTTTCCCCTCTCATTACGGCCAGCTAAGGTACGGACAGTTTTTAACTCCCACATTTCCTCAACATACATGTGCCCTCTAGTACTTTTCCTGGCATTGCGCCTTGGGATCATGTGGCGCTGCTGTTCCCTCAAACACTCTGTAATTGGTTTATCAATATAAACAATGTCACAGTGGCCTAGATCAGGATCCGCTATAATCCTACAAGCAGAGTCCCTGGTCCGATGATCAGAGGATCCCCTAATGGTCTTTCTGGCTGTCCGAGGGGAGTCTGGATGAATGGCGCTGAAGGTCTTGTGAACTGAAAATGGCTTTGCTGGTGTATCTTTGGTGTGTCCGAGAGTCTCTCTCTGCCTGGCTTGATGTGAATGACTAAACTGGCTGTGTCTTTTCACAGAGGAGCTGAGTCTAGCACTGTGAGCCTCTGTTCTGTTAGATGAGTCTGAGTTACCCTGTCTCTCCTCCAAAGTGCCAGAGTGAGTTAAAAGAGAGGTGGTGAGCACACACGCCAACTTCTTACCATCAGCGAGGTTGCTGGTCTTCATTATCTTCATCTTAAGAGGGGCATGGTCACTATGATGGTTGTTCTCTGCATCCACCGTATTTGGGGAGGGGGTGACCAAAGCCTGGATAACCCCTGAACCAGGTGTGCGAAGATCCAAAGGAGGGCTAGCAATGATGGATGTTTTGAGGGAAACTGCTGCCTCTGGAACTTTTTTGGCCATTGCACAACTGTTAAGGATAACATGGGACACATCCTGGACCTCCGACAGGCCTTTGGGAGTGGATGCAATGGGACACCTTGGCTCAGGGCATGACTTCTCAGGGGTGTTCAGGCTGGATGCTGCAGTGGAATACGTGGCTCCCTGGTTCTCAGAGGTAGAGTTAGAGGCTTGCGATGTACTGGAAGATGCTAATGCTTTGACCTCCGTTTGCAGGAAGCCTAGGGCATCTACGATCTGCCTTTGATGGTGGGGGCAGAGTTTGGCCATGAACTGTTCAAGCGTGGAGGTGGACTGCAGGTCTTTTGTCTTTGCAACACACAAGTCTGGAGACTCACTGATGGGAAGAAAAAAAAAAGGAAAAGATAAGTGTAATCACACATTGAGCAGTTGCAATATTAAGGCACATTTACCAATTGATTCGGAACATGATACATATGCTAAGGTATGACAACCTTCTTCCTAGAACGATGCTAGTCTCTGATACAGTTGTCAAAAATTGTGAAACTGAATGTTTCTTTCAAAAAAAAAAATCACAAACATGTATTTTCACAGCATCTTTATTAGAAGAATAAGTGATTTTGAAAAGTGATTCTTTTATCCAGTGAATTTGACCAATTACAATGTTACAGCTAATTCATTTTTTTTTCTTTTCAAAGTGGTGCTTTTCCATACAGTATACATCAAGAAAACTTTACACATGCACAAGACATTTAGTAATGGTGCCCTACTTTCAGTAAAACACAACTCAAAATAGTGTTCACCACTTTAAAGAGTGAATATATTAGGGGCAAACATATAGGCCATTTTTCTCAAGTTGCGAGTTGTTTTACAATTCCAATTGAATTAAATGACTAGATCATTCAATGGATAACATTTAACAACCCGTAAGTGCTCAACAACTGCAGACAAATTAACTTCAGTACAAATAAGGAAAACAAAATCAATTACAGCATTAAAAGACATGATACAAGCGTGAGAAAATGTTTGCAAAATTAGTAATACTAATAGTTGTGAGGTTCTGTTTGTGTCCCTGCAAATGTAAATAAATCAATCTACTGGGGGCCATACTTCTTTTGCATTTTTAGCTAAAGTTATGTCAGTGAGGTAGGCCTATTATTGGTATGAAATCATATTCCTTTGGAGCATTTATATCATCACATCATGCCAAAAATATATTTGTATTCATATTTAATTCCAAGGGATTTTTCTTTGTAAAAAAAAAAAAAAAGTCCTTCGCAAACTAGACAACTGAATACTGTGGTCTTTTAACAGGAAAACGAACCGACGAGTGAAACCACATCTGGCATGTCACAAAGCTGTGTAGTGTAGAATTATTTATTTTTAAATCACCAAGTAATGACTAAACTGCTCCATTATATTTGTATACAAGAAAGCAAATACTGCATTGCCAAATATCATACTAGTAGTATTTTTAGCTAGCTATTATTATTACACAACCTTAGGAGCAAGAGGTTTGTATGAGGTAAAGCATGTCAGTAAGAAGAATTCATGACTTTCTGCTGTTGAAATGCTCAGGAATTTTGGGAAGTTTCAGGAAAGTTTGAATGTGGTATATTAGGCATTTTTTAACCAACAGAATATGATGCATCTATACTGTTTGAGGCACTGTGAACTGGAGAGAAACTTGCTGATTAAAAACCCTGTTGGCGAATGTCTTACCTGAACTGAGGTTACATTGATATTCATTGAGTATCAAAATACAAAAATAAGAATAACAGACACTGAAAAGGTGTGATATTTTTGGCTCCCAACATAATCAAAATGATCTGTGCAGCAAGCCAAAGTAACTCAAAATTAATTTTAGAGATAGATAAAAAATAAAATTAAGAGATTAAAAAATAACAATTGCTGCAACTGGAACCTGACGAATTATTTACTATGCTCAGTAACTAGACATCCCTGCTGGCTAGGTCTAAGAGGAGTACCTGAATAGCGAGTGGCAAGTGTTTCATCCCTGAGGGTTTCGCTCTCCGTTTCACTTAGCATTGTGTTAAAAAACTGACACAAGGTACACAACTTTTGTGTAGATAAGCAATCTAACAAGCAGAAGCAAACCAATAATTACAACAACTCAATTCCATGGGGAGAAATATTTCACAAACACGCAAACATGGATGTGTCAATGCATTCATGATGTTCATCTTACTGTACATTAGGGATATAAATAATCTAGCAGATTTTAGGAAACCACGGTATAAGATTTTTTTCTCATACGTAGTCATTGAACCATTAAACAGATTCTGAATAGGTTCAATGAGATTTCAGGTCTCAGTTAATCTACTTGACACATTGTTGACTTGACATTACATACACTCCAGTATTTTCAATACAACATCCTCAATCAAAGATAAATTTCACCACACACATCAAGCTGCCCAATGACAAGTTTGTGTTAGTCCAATCATGCAGAATACACCCAATTTCATTCCTTTGTACATTTGTAAATATTAAAGTAAACATACAAAAATTATACATGTTATTTACCAACAAGCATACTCTTTAGTCATCTCAAGAGTGACACTGTTTGCAGTTGTGCAATCTCGTCAATTCACTAAGACCTTTGCTCTGGTACATTATATTGGCTAAGCATAATATAGTTTATAAAGAAACCCAACTTGTGTCAACATAAAGTGAAGGACAATTTGTTATCCCTTCACTTCTATCATGTAGAGACAACTAAATATACCTTATAAGCAATATATATATATATATATATATCTATATGTCAATAAAATCTTGTGAATAACCTTTTTGTACTGTTAAAGCCATTTACATTCATGTTTACATGTTTAAGTGATGATTAAAAAGGTTGATTAATAAATACTGTATTAATCAAATAACTCATCCAAAAAGATCATCTCATTGAGTTGTTATAGAAGGGGAGGCAAAATCTCATCTTTCCCCCATAAATTACTCCAAACTAAGAAATCATCGAAAATGGTTTCATCACATACACCAACTGTACCAACACCGAGAGCACAATAAAAAAAAAAAAAAGAACACCCCACCTTTAAAATATTCAAAGGTCAAGCGGGGTGCATATAACTTTTACGATACGTTGAAATATTTACATATGATTCAACCCAGTACTTGAATTTCTTTTAAAACTTCCCCCTACTGTCTCATATAAGCTCTATGGTTGCTACTAGCAGGAATCAACTGGACCATCAGCCTTCACTCAAAGAAAACACCATCTTATAGAGAAGCGGTGTGTTTGGGTACATGAATTACAAAATAAAATAGCTATGAGGACACCACAGTAGACTATGATATCAGGTTTCTAGATGAGGTAGTAAACCATTAGATTTGCTACAATAGACAGTGAGGAGGGCATTGACATGTTTTATCTGTTCATAAGCCTAAAAAGTCTATATGCCGGTAACTTGACAAACAACTGACTATGCAAAAGTAAGCCTAATGTGTTTGATAGACTAACTCATCTTTCTATATTGAAACTCTGGATGTTGTTGAAAATTTTGCTCTGAATGAGAGAGCAGAGCATGACCTATGAGTAACGGTGGATGATTGTCAGTGCAAGAATAATCCAATTAGTGAAAGTGAATTAGACTGGCTTTTTTTTTTTTTACATTATGATGCAAGTCAACTTGAAGTAACGGCTTCATTTTATTTTAGCAACACGGACACTTATTTATAAAATTTGTGAATTAGTGTCAAGATGACATGCAATTAAGAGTAAAGGGTTTGGCCTATCAAACCCACTAACTGTTAACCTATTTCAAATAATTAACATTTATACCTGGACTAAGAGCAATGGCAATCCAAACCTAATGACGCCATGAAATACATCTAAAACATGCCTGTATTTGGAGTTGTTTCCACAATAGCTTCAAGACGATTTAACAAAAGTGTCAGTGTACATACTAAACTAATAATGTAAAACAAGTGATGCCCGACAAGATAGCTTGATAAGTTTAACATCAAACATAAAATAAATTTGTTCTATTGGTACAGTGCTATTAACATACACGTGTGCAGGTCCCTGACATTATTATGTGTTTCACTGTAGAACCAACTCTCACTTGAAATCAGTGCTTACAATCTAGGCATATTATGTTGTACTTTATCGTTGCAAATATAATATGTGAGTTACCTACTTATAGTTGAGGTATTGTTTCCCCGTTCTGTATTCAAAACATCCACTTTCATCTAATAACACAAAAGCAACATTGTCTGCATTCAAGAGCCTGCAGAAGCTGCAAAAAAAGAATATATAAATATTTGCTAGAGCTGTATATCAACCTGATAAAAGGATCATGTGTGTAGGATCCCATATTCTGGAATGTCCTGAGGTGTAACTGTTGATAATGCAAGTGACATACATAAACACAGTCATTCTTTGAGAGCTAGATGTGCTGCATTACTGATTAAGTCATTCAAATAGATTTGATTTAGACCTTTGGATAAGCAGAGGATTGATATTGTTGTTGTTTTCAGCAGCCAGTTTAAAAAAATACCACAATGCACTTTAGTTATCTGGACTACCAAATGAGAGGTTAGCTGGTAAGAGTGTTACATGACTGTTATGAGTCAATCTAGGTATGACGACAGTGACATCACTAACACAAAATGTGGCATCATCGTAATATTGGACTGAATGTGGCGTAATGACCCAACTACTTTTGTTATGACTTGGTGTGCCACTATTGACCTGCAGAGAATATCCTTAGCCAAGCAGGAATATTGCTTGCCTGCATATACTACACAGCATGTTAGACGTTAGAAATAAATCTTTTATAATGACATTTTTGCATTGTTGTGATGAATTAAAAAAAATAAATAAAAAAAAAATCTGTAAATGACAAGCCCTAAACCACACAGATGTTCAGGAGGTTTACACTGGCCCTGAAATGCTACTGATACAAGTTAAGGTAAGGTTGTGAAGACACCTGATAGTAGGGCGTGCATATTTGTCAGTAAATAGTAAATATAAGACATCTTAAAATGTCATCTCGAAAGGCTATTTGAGGATGACATGTCCCCCTTTTAGAGATGACTGAGTATGATGAGGCACTGATATAGGATATCTGAAAGTGAGGTACACTTGTGTGTATAGAAATCTATTATCTATATGTTTTACTTTCCTGACAGTTTCTTTCACTGACAAATATTGCACACCAACTTGAACTTATCCTGAGGTGTGGTGAAGGCTACAAAAGATTCAAACTGCGCGCAGCAAAATTACATCACATTTATGGGTGAAAATAATGTGACGCTTTTGACGATTAGCTCTCAGATTTGAATGTAAAAGGGGAGGTGAAATTCTGGACAAGAGTTCCATCAGACTTCCAAAAAAAAAAAAAAGTTTGGACATAAAGGTGCTAGAACATACAGTTTACGCTTGCATCTATATTTTCTTGGTGCTGTGTGGTCTATTTCAATTAAGCAATTCAGGAGTGCATTTGCAAAACAGTGACAGAAACTTTCAATGTTGTCCATAAAGGAAATGCATTCTACAATGTAGTGTACCATCTTAACTCTGAATTAACCTAATATTTACAGGACTCAACATGCACAATTGCATGAAGCATATGAATTTACTTTAAGCAAGTGACCAAGTGCTCTTTAAGGAAAACAATACTACTGAGAGAGGACAGTAAGGGGCGCCACTTGCCAAGACTTGGTTCCATGTAGCTCTGATTGTTAAGACATTTATAGAGCCTGATCATTTATCATTTCAATATATAAAAACCTAAAATTACTGTAAAATATTCTACCCTATAGGGTGTTAAAATTCCTAAGAAACTCTCTGGGCGGAATATGTAGTGCAGCGAGACACTTGTAGTGTTGAAGTCAGGCAGCCACTTACAATAGACAAAAGAATTGTACGCATTAATGACCTGAAATTACCAGGTCAAATTAATTAAGTTAATTAATAAGTGCTTTTTAAAATAATTATTGTACACAACTAGTAAGTTATGATGGAAAGACAACTCTGCCACTGCCTGGCAAATGCAACATTAATCTTATCCGTTTATAGTATCAGTTTTACTGCTGCACCATGTTTTAGCGTTATTTTATTCATCTGGTGAGAGGCCTGCGTTAAACAACTCGCTCCCATTCTCAGGGGACACACACTCTCTTTTCTGAGACATGTTGTGCTGGGAGTTTTGAAGTCCTTCGGGGGACTGTGAAACATCCTGTTCCTCTACCTGGCTCATCAGCCTCAGTTTCTTTTTGGGAGGATGTTTTAAGGTCCCCAGCCGCTCTTTAACCTTGTACTCCAAGGTGCTGTGTGGAATCCCATAGATTGACTGGGCTTTAGATACACTCATTTTCCCACCCATTACTACCACAATAGCCTCTTCCAGCAGCTCAGTGTTGTACTGCCGGTAACGCCCTCTTTTCTTCCTTGGCTGTTTGTTACCTAGCTCCGACTCTGAATCCAAGGTAGGATAGTTTCCACCCAAAGCTTGGCGGTCTGTGTCATAAGCCCAGTATTCCTTCTCTGCACCCGGGCCATCAAGTCCTCCACTGCTCCCTTTCCGGTTGTGCTTGGGTAGAATAGAACGAAGTTTCTTTCCCAGACTGTTCTCACAGAGTGAACCCAAATGCTCAGAGGACAGGGAACCCCATGACTGGTCTGTTCCTGAGGACAAACATCGCACCTGGGGAATCTTGAGGTCAAAAGATGATGAATGGGAAACGGAGAGGCCCTGGTCTATGCGGGCCTCCTGAAGGGTTCCTTTACCAGAGGACAGTGACTTTGAGAAAAGTCCAGCAGCTTCCAACAACCTTGGTAGGTCTTTAAGATGCTTGCTAGCCTCACTGTTGGTTCTGAGTTTGAGCAGGGCCCCGAAATGAGTTTTGGAATTCCAGGATGAAGATCCATTTTTGAAGACGTCAGTGGGTCTGGAGCTGTGGTTATGGCTGGGAGGTGACTCTGGGTCGCTCTCCGGGGCCAGACCAACCTCCTCTTTGATGTGCAGCGAGTATGCAAGAGGCTGGGAAGGCTTATAATGGGTGGAGTGGCCGATATTCTCCCTCCTCCTCCCATCCTGTAGGCTCCTCATAAACACCCCGACTTGTCCGTCTGCTCTCAAGGATCGCCTGATTGGATGGAAGGAAATTGGGTGTAAGCAGAGCTTGCAGTGCTTTTTTCTCTTTTCTAAAGGAGGATGGGTTGGGGAGGGGAGGATGTTGGCCACTCCTTTATTATATGACCTTGCTTGGGTAACATCACTATGTTTTAGAACAAATGTCTCTGTGTGGTCGTGTGTGTGGCTTTTAAGAACAAAAGGCTCAAGTTTGACAATTTGTTTATTTGTTGGCTTTGACGATTCTGTTTACAAATTTACAAATAAATACAAATAAAAGAAACAAGGAAAATCAAGGGCAAAGAAACAATAAATAATAAAATCAAAGAAAAGGGTATATACTGGAACACATATAGATGTATGTATTCTAGTGGCTCATAAAAGCATAGCCAGAGGAAGGAGGGGATATTTGTAATTGCAGTAAAGCAGCCTGGCATGTAGCAGCGGAGCAGGGCACAATGACTATGTGTTACCAAATGACTAATGCAAGTATAGCCCCTTTGTGTGTGACGTTACCACTGAACAAGCACAGCAATAAAAGAGTAAGCCAGCAGAGATTGGGGTGTTTGTTTGGTTGACCATACTAAAAACTTGTCTAAAAATGTCCACCAATGTAAAGTTGACACTCAACATATGTGAATAAGGATGTAATAGTCAATTCTCTTTCACTAAGGTGGTTGGTGTTTGACCAATAAATGGACTTCCGTTCAGATGAAGGACGAAAAATGAACAAACAGACAATTCATCTGAGAAAAACTACCCCTTCTGGAGCCTGTTGATATTAAATATTTACTTAAGCTTCTTAATAACTGAGTTCTGATTTTCTTCATCTCAATACTCCCTAACCCTGTGGTGAAACTGGTTTTCATTGGGATACTCGCCACTTTTGAAATCGTAGCACACATGACATATCTATGGCCTATATACAGTCTAAGATCAAAATCACACGCAGCTTTATACTGCTAAGAATGATCATCACTTTAGATCACATCAGCTCCCAAAGCAGCAGAGGAAGCTGGAGCAAAGCAACTGGCGCTTAATTAATCCAAATTAAAAATTGAATTACAGTTCAATTTTAAATGCACCAACATCCAGGGCAGAGTATATTGATGTAAAGAGGCTTTGCCCTCAAGGAAAACAGAAAAGATTTAATCAACCACATAAAAGACTCAAATACTTTTAGATAAAAAAGTACTGAAAAAAAAGATGTTGATTCAAATGTTTGATTTAAATGAAGAGCAGAATAAAATGGAAGTTGACTGTACAGAGAATCTAATTACACTGGGTATGCAGCCCCCTGGTTTGGCTGAATTTCATTCCAGGCAAATTTAGAGAATTGTTATCAGTGAATATGCTCTATGGCAAAAGTTGTCATCATGAAGCAAAACCAATGAAAAGCATGCATTATGTGGAAACCACCAGTGTTACCAGGCTGGTAAAGGAGATTTGAAAATGTTTATGTTCTTAAGTGAGAACACTTCCATGCTATCTTTCTTCCTTTGGAGAGGAACGTCACATGCACTGCAATAACTTTGAAAACATAACTTTAACACCTCTAAAATTGAATGACTCCATCGTTAAGAAACCCATCAGTCACTACTGCATTAATGCAGAGCTTCAGTCCTCAAGGAGCAGTTGCTTCTGGTTTCAATTATCCTGTTATATTGATCTACAGTTAAAAACTAGGGATCTGTGGAATTGAAGGTTTAATGTGTACAAAGTTATTACGCTACTGAAGCTCAATTTTACTGGACCATGGTATTACAGATCTGTAGAAAACAAAAATTTGCCTTACTGCAGTGCTCAAGGACTGGAGACCACACAGAGAGAGAGAAACACATCTTACCCTTTGACTGTGGATGTGGTTGGAGAAAGGTAGGGACTGTGGACTGGCAGGCTGCTGCTGCGGTGGTTCTTTTTGAGAGACAAGTCAAGCACTCCTTCTGTAACAAAATAAAAAACAAGCAGGTAACGAGTCAGTTCAGTGAATTCCAATTTTAAGTTCAGACTGCACCAATACTGATTATGCTGCTTTGTTAGGAATGTGTGAAAGTTCATGAAACCTTGTTCACTGGGCTCAGCCGGGGCCTTCTTGATGGTGAGATCGAGAGGAGCGTCCTGGTCAGCCATGAGGAGCTTGCTGAGGACGGGATTCTGGTTGTGTGCGGAGGCAGCCAGAGTGAGAGTAGGGCTGACAGAAGGAGACGCCACTGAGAATGAGGAGGGCCGTGGCAGGCTTTGGTCAGAGCAAGGCTGGGGATCTGAGTGACTATCCTGAGGGGAGCTGGTTTTTGAGGTATATTCGGCAGCAAACTGGCAGATCATTCTCTGCATGATCTCTCGAGCCACTACTGGAATGTGCGGGTCTGAGAAGCTTGGCACATCTGAGACAAAAAAAGGAAAGTAAAAATTGTTAATCCTACATTTCTTCAGTGAGCTCCACCAGTGCCAGTGAGTGACACCTTTGATGTGTTGGCCCCATACTCGTATTACTTTAGCACATAAGACAGTCAGACAGTCTGCAGTTTCAAGTGCAGACTGACTGCCATAATTTTAGGACATTTTCAGCCATATTCAAAGAACACTTAAAAGAATAAAGGCCCTTTTAGTAGACTACCTCCAGTTTCAAATATTATTGGACTGAGATTATATTCAGTAAAGTGGTCATTTGTAATAGGTTATCAAAAATTCAGTGTGCAATGACAATAATGTTCATGTCATTCCAGCTATTTTACATTTCTGATAATTTTGTGGTAATTGTGGCTTTGCTTTACATTACTCTGCATCAGTATGTAGTGCATGGTTGGGATGCTTGTGCAGCCCCCCCCCCCGCTTCCCCGTA
>CABFOQ010020837.1:25741-48661 GCA_900660455.1 Gephyroberyx darwinii
CCCCCCGCTTCCCCGTAATCTTCTCACATCGTATGGCTCAAAAGAAGAAAATGCTAAATCAAATATTCATGCAAATCAATGTTCTTGCCAATCTTCTCTTGTAACATGAGCGTGATGGTTGAAAGCTGAATTGGTAACTGTTGCCTTTTCTCAATTACCCCCATGATTTATTCCAATCATGCACTTCATCTGTCCAAATACTCAACAGACCTTTAAGTGTTCATTTCATATGTCTGAAGGGACCCTAAAATTAAAGCTAGCACTTTACCCTTTATCATTGTGTCATTTAACATCCAATGTAATAAGAGAAGGGAGCCACAACACCAAACAATGTGTCACCACAAGTTTCACCACTTTTTTTTAACACTATTATAACAAAGCTGTAACCATTTCAAGTCATGCTGAAAACAGTCTTTACATTTGAATAAAAACATACTGAGCTTATTAGTGCCATAAAGGTGAGAGACAATAACAGTGATGATCCGTGTCACAGTGACTCACCTTTTCTGCAGAGGACAGCATTGAGAAATTCCTCTGCTTGCTTCTCTAGTCTGTTGATTTTGGTCTGATCTTTAACCAGGACAGGCTTGGGTGTATCTTCAAGGCCTTGGTCGCTTAAGCCAACTAAGTGTTCCTGTCAAATGACAAAACAAACAAAAAAAAAGTCTCAAACAGAGTACTATAGAACTGAGCAAAATTTATGGGAAGAAATAATGTTGCTTTGGTAAAACACTGCCTTGCTTAAAAGTGTTAAAATGTTTTGGATTGGTTACACAAGGCTTGTCTTAGGTTCGATAATTTAGTGAGATGAAAAAGAAAAGCTTATCTTGCCTCTGTGGCAAGGAAATACTTTGATGGAAATAAATCTGGTTTTAAATATGATCAACAGGAGCAGTTCGATTATATAGCAGCTGATTGTACTCCAATTCAATTCCATGACCATGTTAATGCAGTTGGTTCAATTTGTATTGGGTTTATTCTCAGATATAACTGTTTGTCTGAATAATTTTGCCCAATATCCATCAATTGGGCCTAGTTCTCCATATTCAAGTGACTAAAATTGGTTCTGCCAGGAAACCGTATTGGCTGAGAGGGCAAAGGCACATAGTATGTACTCACAACAATTTAGGTTTTAATCTGGCTTGTGTCACGTGTCCTACCCTCTCTCTTTCTCCTTTAGTACTATTTAAAAAGCACAAAGGCTACAAAACCTGTTTTTCCCTACCATTGTTGAAATGCTGCAGTGCTAGAGCAATGTAAAGAAAGAAGTACAGAAAACAAGAAAGCTTACCTTCACTTTGTCTCGTCTTAGACAGCAGAAGAGACAATTTTCATCAAATGACCAATCAGACACTGCTTCAGGCTCACAATCTATCGAGCAAAAACAAAAAAGAGACACTTCAGATGACAGCAATGAAAATAATATTAAAAATAATATATATACTTTTTTTATATTGTGTTAGGAAGGTTACAGATCATTGTTTAGGTTGTTAGCTAACCACCAAAATCTGCATGACATCAGTTTCCATTTACCTGAACACAAACCATGGATAAAAATAAAAAAAAGATGGGGATTAAATAACTAAAATAAGTTATTTCGCTGTTCTGATCTATGGAACATCTGAGGATGTTTGTGTGACGGATGTCGCACAAACAGAAACAGGAAGATATGCGTTCAACAGAAACACCATTCTAATTAACAGCGACATAGTGACTTGCTGATATCTTACAATTGCTCTTGAAGGGAACATAAAATGTCCTTGTATTCAATGATCTCAGCTCAAGTGAACAAGTGCATGCACAAGGTGGTTGTCATGGAAATGTCTTGTCTGAGGAAGATATTATAGAGCTAGTATTGGACCTTCCAGTGGTACATATAGCAGTCAAAGAGGGAAGATTTACAGCACGATACGATATGATAGATTAACAGAATCTGTGACATTTGTTCATAATGAAAAATGTCAATCTTAAAAGAATATTAATGAGAATAATAAGAAGAAGAAGAAATCACATAATGTGTAACAGTAATGCTTGTGCCTGAGACAACACCATAGTACCTTTTGATTTTTGGGTCTCTCTTGGGTCTCTCTTTAGGTTTTGTCATTAGCCTAACCCAGTAACCATGTTGACCAGCAGCTTGCAAGATGCAGCATGAGATAACAGGTTCTATTTGAAACTTTTAGTGTTCTGAATTCACTTTGAATCTATTGAGCATAATATTCCAGGGCAATCTAATATTCTTCCTGCACACATGGGTCTATGTAGATTAACACAATTTATTGTTTTATTATGTTTTCAATACAGACATGAATCAATCAATCTAACTTGAATGTATGAGCCATGACAAAAAGTGTGCTTATTCCTTCTAAGCGTGTTTCACTGAATCAGGAATGGATTGAATCAGTTCAACTTAATTTTCAACAGCAACTGCTATTGTAGAAACCCTACTTAGTCGTTTACAGTCCTCTCACTGCAAAGGTCATGAAAACCCAAATAATGGCCACTATTGTCTCACTAACATCATGCATTGTCAAAATGTCTGAAGGAAACTGTAGACTTTTACACTGGCCCCACGCCATCCAAAACACCAACCTCGTAGGAACACAAGGCATCTTCTCTTCAGCAGCCAGAAGGACTGCCTTGTAGAGAGGAGTGAATGTAGAGGGGTACCAGATGGTACAATGGAGCAGTATTGTCATAATGGGCAGATAGCAGATAGACTACACTCAAACCAAAAAATTCTTACACACACCATTTGAAAACTTTTCTGTTGTTGTGTCTTACCTTTAAATAATTTGAGGTCTTCTACTAGCTCTGGACCAAACAGACCATCCAGAATGCTCTCAAATCCTGAGGAAAGAAATGAAATCCAATGAATATGCAATGTTCAGTGGTAATCATAAAACAGTGGACGGAATATGTGCATTTGGAGCAACATTTTGTAATGGTTTATTCTTCATTCAGGCGTAGTCCTGAAACCAACAGCTGCAGAACACAGACTCAAAATGTGTTACTGATTAAGACAACCCAGTTTTGCCAAAGGGCCCAAATTAATTTGCTCTACTCAAAAAAAGATCAGTTAGGGCCTAGCCTATATACATCACTGACATTTTGTGTGATCATACCCTATCCATACAACCAAGCTTGTCTTTGCCTTTCCATTTCATCTTGACAACCCCCTTAAGCAACCCACCTCTCCTGTTAAAACACACATTATCAGCTTTCACCCCAGGTTTTACTTTAACGGTAAATACATGCACTTCATCCTCCAGTTGCCAAGCAACAGAAGCAACTACAGAGTTGGGAGTACATGCATGTTGTAACATTAAAAAGAAACTGCCAGGAACAAGATAGATCTAGGTGATGATGTTAAAGTATCATACACCATGTTGCAGAGTCTGGTATTGTCTATTCTTATCAACAGATTCAAGGTTAAGACTATGAATTAACCCAAATCCAAATCTACAAAATACACTAAAGCACAGTTTACAGGTTGGCCACAATAGCAGGAGTCCATATATCACAAATAAAAGCTAAAGAAAAAAAGCATATTTCTCTTACTGAAGAGATGGTTGTATCCCACAGTCCCAGCTGTTCGGAGGACAGTGTTTGGCTGCACAGGCCTTCACTGAACAGTGCATAACACAATATGCAATGTCTGCTTACTGCCATAGGGTCAATATACTAGATCCAAAACTACATGTGTTTAACCAAGCGCTAAAGAGGTCAGAGGTAACATCTGTCTACTGCACTGGATCCAAAATCAGAGAGTACGAAAGCTTACACTGCTCCAAACCCGCTATACACTAGCAAGTGAAAAAAAGTCATTCCCCATTTTGACAAGACAAAAAAAATGTCAACAGACTACCGTTTGATATCTTAACTTGCTGAGAACGTATGCTATATAAAAGAAAAAAATACAATATAAATCAGGCTGCTCAACCGAAACAGTTCTGCATCACTATCATTGACATTTAGACCTATAACTAGAAATAAAAATGTGATATTGCAAAAGTGAATTTAGCAAAGCATGATGAACTAGTCTATTTAACCATAGATCGTACTAAAGGCCTACTTACTTAGGTCTTCACAGATGAGAACAATGAGGCAGAGGAAAAAAAGAATCAGTCCTTGACATCCACACTCTCCTCCTAAACTCACAGTGAATCCAATCAAAAGCTGTCATCTGTTAAAATGCCCTCTCTCAGCTTGCCTAACAACTCCCACCCCCTTCTCAAAGAGCCAAACATAAAAAAGAGAGAGGGGAAAAAAATGAGGTGGTGAAATATAGCATTGCCTATAGCTGCAGCATTAGTCTGTTTCTGGGTTAGTGCACAGGACTTCAGCTGCAGCTATCCAATCCTATTTCTGAAATATTTCAGAGGCATGGGAGAAAGTAGGTCATCCACTTTCGTTTGACAGAGCAGCGCTGTGACATCAAACTACTCTTCAGGAATTCAGTTTAGGGCATTTAAAAATGCGTCATACTGCAAAACATAACAGTGAGGCAATATTAACACGGTTCTGCTGGCGGACCATTGCGTGGTATGAAGGCTGATGAAAAGAGCCCCTTCAAACAAGCCTCTTCAAAACAAAACCATTTTTTGCTGCCAGCTCTTTCAATTTAGGCTTAAACTAAAGTAGAACAAGCAGTGTACATGTGCTACAGATGAAATATTGATAACGCATGTAGCTGCCATGCAAACTCTACAATATAAATGTGTATAAAACAGTGAGCAGTGGGCGTGGTTGAAATTGCAACAAAAATAGAATTTTAAAAAACACATCTGTGGTATGTGTCCTATGCTTAGTTATGGGTACCCTAGGTTATTGACTTTGGGATGTAGAAATAGCAGGGTAGTGTTCAGCCTATAAGGTGTGTTAAGCATTTTGGCTGCTTGATGGAACGTCAGCCAATTAATTATGCTGAAAAAGGGAATTAGGCCACCATTCAGATGCTGCTGCACAAATCTGGCTTAATGTATAGTGATCAGATAGCCTCAAGATACAATATAAAGCATGTGGTACAGAGGTGTGGAACAAAGTGATAATGAGAAAAAAAAAGGAGCCCAGTATTAGATGCCACTGGGCTTACCACCTAAGATTATTGAAACTTATTGAGGACAGTAATGAAAAGACATTAAAGACAAAAGATATTAGGTTAACTAGGCTGGTAATCTCCATCCACTGCCTAAATTGGAAGGAAAAAAAAAAGACTCCTATTAATGTGTCAGTCAGTCTCACCAGAATTGTTAGTGACTACCATTCCCCTGATTTTCTCACTGAAATCTATAGGGACATTTGTAGAGGGAAACAGCCAGCAAGTCCATTCATGTCAATCTTCCAGCTCTATAGTTAGAGCATGATGAAGGCCATTTTGATATTTCAGACCTTTGCTTGTGTGTTTTCATTTACTCCAACCACATACTGCCTCAATTTATGCCAGAGTGAAGATTATTTTTGACAACAATCTACTAATGACTTTATTATAAAGAATCCCAATCTGTCCACATACTAAACATCCTGAAATGGGGAATCATGAATAAAAATGTGTTTTAGCTTTAGCTGTTCATCTGATAAGGCTAGAAATTCCCTCAAACCAAAGCTGACAATCTGCACTTTGATGTCACTTCCCATCCTATATAGTAAAGAGCATTCATCCAAAACAATGCCCAATTAGGCTACCTTCGCCAAAAAAAACCTGATACCTACAGTATTACTAAGTTATGAGCTCGCCGCATTATATTGATTTTTAAGGCAAATGTTGACTGTGGCATTCAAATGCAATATTAATGAATACAGGTTGATGCAACTGAATTTCCACATTCACATAACACTGCAGCTTATTTTTCTCTCCCAACACTCCCATAGCTGGGGACCATGATCATAACAATTTTGACAGACTCCTCTATTATTTTGTATCCAACTCAAATAAGAGTATTATTTCCGGTCTTTACTTGACTAGTCTCGCTTTTTCTTCAACTCGTCTGAGGTAGTCTTGACTACAGCCCTACAAGCAAACTGACTCAACCACTGTGGTCCTTGCACCACAGAGAAACCTGTCCCAAATTGGGCACCACTGTAAGAGACTCTTTGAACCCATGTTTTCCTTGCAGGAAACCAGCCAACTGGAGACAAATTCCTCTTGGCCAAGTGAGATATTTACACTTAGCCTGCTTAAGGCTATTCTGGTACACTGGTATGGTTGCCGGCCATTTCATCAGAGTAACTAAGCAAGGTTTGGGACACATTTCCAAGTGATTTCTAGCATCTACCTCTGTATCAATAAACACATTCATGGCTTTGAGGCTTGCTGTCCATCTGGACGTAGCCTAGACTCTGTAGGTTGTGTGTGCAATACATAAACAACCTCACATCAATCACTCCTTGACAAACTGACTAGCTCACAGAGAATGAGGCAGATATGTTTCTACTAAATGAAGCAAAGACTCTTTTAAATCGTTATACTCCAGAGGTATTCTAATTTTACTGCATAGGCTATATGGCCATAAGTACATTTGAGTCATGATAGCATTTTGATATACAATTGTAGATAGGCCAAATACTGTGATTACTAAAATGGAATCAGCCTTTATGAGAACGATAAACTCTATTGACAAAAAGGCCATAAATCTTGACCATGATCCAGTCTATTTAGGCACTTTCTAGGCTACCTTTCCATGGAGCTCAGTGTGCTCATTGTGAGTAACAGCCCTACCCAATCTGTCTTAGCCTTCGCCTGACCTACATCTCCAACCAATCAGCACTGGGAAACGAGGAGAGATTTGGAGTGACACCCTTGTCCTTCCCAGCAGCACTTAGAAGGAGAAATCCCCTTTCAGGGAGCTCTGAGTGCCCTTTTGCACAGATCTAGGATCTGCTTAACCTCCCTAAATCCTAACCTTAACCTATGCTGCAGGCCTACATCACTGAGAGCTAAACATAATGCGTTCTAAAGCCCTCTTTACTGCTTAGAAGCTAGCAACGCTATGCCTTTAAGTTTTGGGATATACTGAACTGCTTGGTAGTGCAGCCAAAGGCGAGTTTCTTTTATTAGCCTATACACTGAACCAATCTTATCCCTTTGTTAAAGTTGGGGTGTAGGTTAAGTACATGGCACGGCGTAAGCGCGTCATGTACTGGAACACTGTGATGCTCAAGGCAAGAAACAAGTGAAATGATCACTAAAGATGTGATACAAAACATACTTGGTTGTTAATACCAGTTTTAAATCATAGACGTGTAACCTAATTTCCTAATGTCAATGCTTGATGCGCTCAATGACCTGTTGCTACTGCCTATAACCATTTTCCTGAGAATTCCTCTAAATATAGCGCAAACAGAACATATTCTGTGGTAGTTAAACCACCGCTACTACAGTTGCACTTGTCCAATCCAAGGTAATATTCATCCACCAGGCAAAACGCCTCGACCCACGAGGTCTCCTTGACATCCATCTACATTTAACCATTTTTGACAATGGCATGCCATATTCCTGGCTCTATATTTCTGGTAGGCAAAATGCACACAAGCGAGAGTATGAGGACCTTGGACAGGAATTCACATGTCTGTCTGTGTGTATGTCTGTCTATATTTCTACAACCAATCAATCACTAGAAAAAAAGGTTCAAACTTATAATGGCTGATGATCGAAATAGCACAAAAAATACAACATAGATTTGATGCAGTCTTTTTTTAAACGTAAAATGCAAACATTTCATCACAAGACTGCAGTGCTCTTTCCATTGGACAGCCCAGCCTTCTTTATGCTGCCCTAGCTCCGAGGGTCTAGCTATTGCTCTGCATCAACCCGTGCTCAACCCATCCCCCACTGACACTACAGTACAACTCACAGGGGGAGAGACCACAACCTCTCAGAGCAGGAGCTTCTCTTGACTAAAAGCAGCACGTGACCAAAATAAACCTAGTTGGATTCGGTATCTTTGGCTGCAGACTCAGGAAGTAATCAATAAATTAATCGATTGTAAATCCTTTCATCCTTTATGACTGGATCATCTTTTTAATCATATGATGTCCACATACTGAAGCTGATCATACTCTCATTCTGTACAAAGAGGGTCATTGACATGCCCGAGCAAGGCTCTAGGCAGATGCATGATAGGGCTGGAGGCGAGGGACAACGGGAGAGATCACAAAGTTGCACAAATTTGTCGAGCTACAGCACATGATAATTTCCATCCCAACCCAGCCTAATGCTTAACCAATCGAAATACATGTAGCCTACATTGCTACCCACAAAGCGAACATAGGTCAATAGACCATTTGCTGTAGGTCAATAGACAAACAAACTTGAAATAGGCTAAATATTACAGCATTACAGCTTACACGGGTATAAGCAAAGCATTGCTTGAAATGTAATTTGGCTGCTACACATTGAGTTAATTGCAAGCGATATAGCTGTATCAGGCTATAGTGAGTGACAGCTTTGAGCAACATCTAAGGGAGAAAACACACTCCATGAATACTTAACATGATATGACGCAAACTGACACTCAAATGGTGTAACGCTGCAGACAGCAAAACTCAACACCACCATGACTATAGGCAAACATAAAAACATGTGGGCATATGTGTGTGTGTGTTTGTGTGTGTGTGAACACTTTTGTACACACACACACACACACACAGTCAAGGCAGTGCATCTCATGTGAAACCACTAATGCTGTTGGTCTGGTTGTCTCTGTTAACAAAACACCATGTTTCACAAATTGTCCACAAAACCCTCAGCAATCTCCTCCTGCAAATTAAGAAAAGGTAGTCCACATCAGACGAGTCAAAAACACATCAGAAAGGGCAGAAACAGAAAATGGTTCAAATTAAAAACAAAACAATCTGCCTGTTGTCAATATTTGTCCTCAAACAAGCACCCAAGTCGCCCACATGTCAAATACATGCATGAATAACTGAAATTCCAGGGTTTTTAAATGTTAGCCTAGTCTGTTCCAACCCGTTGGGAAGTCCAAATTTCCCCAAATCAGGACAGAGTACACATTTTCATCTGCACAGTTTGTATCTGGGGGCTGACGGGCCACGGACACATGTACAGACAAACATACAGACAATAGTTTCTGCTGTTCTATAGGACAATTGCCCTACTCTCTGCCCCATGGTTTTACTGCTCACATTAAACACAAAGACAAAATGTCCATTTCAATGTCAGCAGGGTGGTGGTGGCGTGCAGCCCTGTCCACCAAAAAGCCAAACAAAAGTATGTCCTTGTTGTCATGGACAGAATATGCCATTCTACGACAAGCAGGCTGGTGTGGTTGTTGCCATGTATTCTGCAGCTTTACAGGCGTAGCTGGGGAACAAGGGACATTTGTCAATCATAGAGGAAGAACTGACTGACTGGTCCAGGGCCTGGGGGCAGCGAATAACCAGAATGATATTATTCTATTTTATTTCTAATGATCAGTAGATAGTAACTAGTACTGTAGCTAACTGGAACATGTTTACCCTGGGTTACATGGGTGTAGTTTCATTTCATCAGTGCAGTATTTAACCACAACTTTACAACCAAGGATGTGATGGACATTCAAGTATGAAGCCCCATACATAATAATGGACCTAAAATTGAGTTTAACTGGTCTACGGCTGACTGTCGGAAGCAGTTTCCGATTGTCAGCCTCAACTGTTCCCACTAAATTTTAGGTTTCACTTGCTCTCGCTAAACATGAAGTCAGCATCTGACCTGCCCTCAGTAAACTAAAGGCAATATATATATATATAGTAGAAAAAAACATTTGAACGCACTGACTTATTGCAACAACACCACAAATCTTAACGTCAGGCAAGTTTGACTACCTTCATTATTTGATTCAATGTTGCCATTTGCAGTTTATGTGGCAAATGGCTTGCAATGCACTTTGAAAAGCCATTATTTTGAACATTGCCAATAACTTTGTGCTCACACAGAGCACGCCTTGTACATAAATAACACACAAACAGTAGAGATTTGAACACCAATGCATAATTGCCAGCTGAAGAGAGTAAACACCCATTGCTTGGCAAGAACCAACCAAATAAGGGTTTCTTCTAGGTCTGTCAGTGTAAAACCTTAATGGGGTTAGACCAATATATCAGCTTGCCAATATTGGCCTTTTATTAAAAATATCGTGCTGTCCCTCTCTGATATGATGGAGTTTACTAATTTTTTGTATAAATTATTAATATTATACTGGTTGTCTATGGGAAGCCCATCATCCTCCTAGGTTTCAATGGATAGTTTTATTGCCCCATAGTGTGTTGTTTCAGGGGCTTTTCGACTACCAAGAATACCCTTTGGGCGGGAAACTTTTCTTTTTACATAAAAATGGTCAAATCTAAAATATTGAATTGGCAGATTCAATAAAAAGAATATTGATATTAGCCCTAAAAAGCATATTGGTCTAGCTATGCTAGTTCACTGATGAGTGTATGTGCCTTCATATTCAGATTCTACTACTATATTTTAGATTCAACCCCACCACCCCCACACAGAGATATATACACATACAGCTATCTCAATTATTTTAAGCCTGTAGCTAATTCATACAAACCTGCATAGTTTTCGGGAAACGTTATTTGTTCGTTTGTTTGTTTTGAAGGAGCTGACACACTAGACGCTAGAGAAGTTCAGTGTAGCCTTTAAATCGAAAAGATAGGAACTTCCTGCAAGAGACTCTTAACCACTCTGACTTCCTCATTGCAGCAATGCGCGCCCACGGGGGGTGGTTTGAGAAAAGCGAGTAATGTTGACCGAAAACAGCCACGGGCATGCATCGCCCTCCCCCCATCCAAAATACAGTATCATCACACGGGGACGCGCATTTTAGCAAACAGGGTCCGCAGTTTGGCCGACGCAACGCCTAATTCCTGTTTGACACTCCCTTTAAAGCAAACACTGTGCCCTTTAAACTAACTACGCCAGTAAACAACGGAAGGCTGCAGTTCAGAATTAGGCTCAATAAAAACAAATTCTCCCAAAAGGTAGTGCGAATTTGTCACAAACTGTAACATTTACTGACCGCTCATTGGCTGACTGGTTGCCGTGAAAAGGAAACAGTTGAGGACAAAAAAGTCGCTCGGAGATGCCCTCGTTGAGTCCAGTTATAGATGGTTATTTACACCCTTAAACGTCGAATAGAGGCGGATTTGAAACCATACATTTGTTCAGCGTGCAACGGGCATTATCCTTACCTACACAGTGAATGAGTTTGTGTCGCCACGAGTCAAGTTCCTGTCGAAAGCCGCGCCTCTCGATTGTGCATTGCTGCCTTTTGCACAGACTCGCCATTTTCTACCGACCCCCTCTGGACGCGTTCACGTTTGGGAAGAGGAAGCGCTCTTGCTGTAGCGCGAACGCGCGCGCCTCCGAGTTGAGTAGGAAATCACTCGGGAAGGAAATGCTCGCAGGTTTCAGTCATTCATAGAAAAAAACAAAATAACCAGAGGTGGTAAACAACTAGCAGTGATGTAGTGGTACATTAAAGGGAGGGTTGGGTATTTTATGACGTCCAGTTGTTTATAAATGTACACAAAAAACAATTCGAGTTTCAGAAAGGCATTTAACTCTATCTCTTGAAATACTCTATCGTCATACTTCATTTTGATACGATGCATTATTATGACATTCAGATAGGTCTACTTTATGTCAAAGTTTTGAACGTTGATGAATTGTTCCGCAAAAATCGTTGGTAAACCGGATTTAGGTGGGTTTACCCTATTAACAATAATTAATGTAATTACTGTATTTAAAAAAAATACTCTACTCGAGCACTTTCCTAAGTAGCCTATCAGCTTCTTTTCTTTTCTACTTGAATACATTTTATTTTCAGACATACCAGTAGTAGTGAGTACAGTGACATTTGTCAACAATTACAGTAATATACAGCCATTCTGGACTTTGTGAGTGTGTGACAATTTTGGGCACACAAGAAATCTTAAGGATAAAAATAACTAAGTATCCTACTCATCCTACCCATGTGAAAAACTGTAGTGCAATCGAAACAAGTACTGCTATTCAGACGTCAGTAATATTTAGCCACACGTTAAATTTCAGTGACCTTTCTAACACTGACAATAACATAGGCCTAGTCTATTTAAGCCACATTGTCTATTATAAGGTAAAATGGAGTCGTGTTTGGAAAAGACAAAACGTCTATGCCATCCACTTGACCAGTAAACATTTTTTGCTTAACCCAGTTCCCTTAAAAATGTACATACTTTGCCCTAGACTTTGCACGCTTAGGGTAATCAAATAATGAAAGTAATTAAAACCAGTGAGCCAGTCCTGTTGGCGGTAATGATGGGCTTAACCAAATCTACTTAATAGCCTAATTATGCAAGTGGTTCCGAAAATTCCCTCACTGCCCTTTATAAATATGTCTGCCACAGTCTCAGCGCTGTGGCACGCTAGGCCAATCAGAAACGGCTTTCAGTGAGAGGCAACAACAGTCATGCAATGAAACAGCGCGGCGGTCAGAGTGCAGTGATGCTGTTGTAATGCTTCCTTCACGTGCTGACGGAAATATTGCGATTACGACCTGAGCGAAGTCCTGTTTACAACTGTACAAAGTAATACATACTTTACAAAGTAGTAAATAGGACTACGAAAGTGGGACTTTTCTTTGACAACCGAGTCGCTCATGCTGTGACATTTAGGGGGCAGAGAACATAGAAGCCACGTCAACAAAATCGGTGTATTTTATTAATATATGTTATTTTTTGGCAGTGCATGCAATTAATTCGTATTGTTATATGTGTCTATTTTCACTTTTGTTTAACTTTTAGTTGTCATGCATGTTTTTGATAAATTAATTAGAACATCAAGTGCATGCCTGATGCACATTTTCTGTCATTTTGTTGCTACCGCGCAAGGTAGCTCTGTGCCGCTTAATTTCTAAAATACAACAAGTCACCAAAAGGCTTTTTGTCACAGTTTCCGTTTTGTTGTTTTTTTCCGACCAAAAGCACTCGAATGCGCGACTAGTCATATTTTCGACTTGGGAAACGGAAGTAGGAGCGTACGAGGAGCACATGAAGGCAGCATACGTATCTCAGCCGGTATTTTCATATTTTCACGCCCTCTGCTCCGTTTAAGGTGGGTTCCATGCTCCAGAGACGGCAAACGTAACGTACAGGTAAATAATAGCCTTATTGTGTATTGTTTCTTTTTAATGGCATTTATTAAGAGTTGTGGTTTAGTCCGCTGTAGACTACAGTCGACTCTACATGGCCATAAGAAGCAATATCCCAGCAACACGTAAAGGCTTTACGCTGATCGTGACATATTGACAGCTAGGCCTATTCACAAGTTGGGTATCTATGTTGGAGTAGACTGTTTTAGTCTTTGTGTGAGCTGATGAATGATTCATCCAAGGGCGGCAACATGGGTAGAATTACATCTCAGTGCCATTCTCTAACACAGATGCTACTACTACTACGTTGGAAAGCACGACAGCTATTACTCTAATAAGCATCATTTCAGTGGTCCCTTACAATAAGCTTTTGTCTATGTGTGTAGTCGTCATGTTTTCTTTTAAGTCTTTTCAGTCACAAAATATCCATGCCTTTTGCCCAAGTCCATGGGCTGCTTTGTTTTTTTTAAAGGGGACATCCACCCATAAACAGAATAACCTTAGGTTGACAATTAACACTATACAGGCTCTGATGTAACTGTCCCTTGTGCTTAAAAACTTTAATGAACACTAACATGCCTTGGATGATGAAGAAAGGGGGCGAGTGTACGGGTATGTCATTGGGGTTATCAAATGGGCAGCTCCCATCACCGATGTTTGATTGAATTAGAAGGCCCACCACTACTTTTCCTGCATCCCAGAACCACTCTATACGACTCATGCTGAAAATCTAGGCACTCATTGTAATGTAAAGCACTTTGAGTATAAACGTCCACTAAATGGCATATCTTGTTCTTAATGTTGATCCGACATACACTCACAGGATCCACTACACTGACACTGCTTCTACACTTGGGGTTATGCTTATCCAGCATCATCACAGACAATAATTCCAACATCATTATCAGTCTTAATAATATTATATATATTATATATATAATATATATATATAATATTTAGATGCCTTGCAAATAGGTTTTAAACAGATTTTTGATATGATCGTGTTTGGTGCCCTAAAGACATCAACTGTGAGGCTTTAATAAGGTTAAGTGCTCAACACCTCGCTGCTACCCAAGACACATACATGCCTTACTTGACACACACACATGCACACACTCACCCAGCACAGGTCACTTTACACTTGACACTTTACACATAACACTTTATACTGACACCACTACTCACACATTGATTTTCTACTATATATTTTATTCTTTATTTATTATGGTGGTTGTATTTTGTGTATTTTGTGTAAGTGTATGTTCTGTTTTTTGGCACCTTGGTCCTGTGAGGAACAACATTTCATTTGGCTGTATGTGCAACATGTATGGCTGAAATGACAATAAACTCTACTTGACTTGACTTGACTTGACTTGACTAGAAATACAACATTGACATTTATCTTCTGTTTGGCTGATTGAATTTGATGCCTAACTATACTTGTGAAACACCCTGAGAAACCTGGTGTTGCTGCCTCTGGCAGTGATGTGTCAATTATCTTGTTCTTTTCTAAGTAGTAGTTGAATACACCGCTGTACTGAAGATTTGTGTACATGAGCAAAAGACCAATAACCAGGTAATGTCATAAAGAGAAACTTTCACTTGCTACTCCATGGACGCTGACCTTGTGGACACGGACAGCAGCTTTTTATCAGGGATAATAACAATAATAAGATGACGATTTATTGATCTGTGCAGGGAAATTCTCTTTTCACTTGCTCCAGTCTCCTTACTCACTATCCTTGCTCACTACCCCTCCACCTGCAGTCTACATTTTTGGGGTGGTGGATTTTATTTTAAAATATAGTTTGCCTGTCAGCATTAAATATCTGATCTTCAACTCTGTTGCCTCTATAATGTGTGTGTGTGTGTGTGTGTGTGTGTGTGTGTGTGTGTGTGGAAAGCAGGGGCGACATGACTCTGACCAGAGGATCTTTCACCTATGCCAGTGGGGAAGAGTACCATGGCGAGTGGAAAGAAGGCAAGATAGTCTCCTTTCTCTCTTTTAAATGAAGGTGGTCAGCCTCACCACCTTTAATGACTGAGATTAGACAGGCTTTTACTGGAAGCATTATACATGTAGTATATTACAGCTAAGTGTGTGTATGTGGGTTTTTTTGTTGTTGTTTTTTTTTACAGATATTTTGGATTAAGAGTGAGATTTACTATATCCTTGCATGTGACAGTACTCAGTTATGTGTAAGGTGTAAGGAACTCACATGGTCTCGTGTGCACTCGAGGACCAGGCGAACCATGACCGTGTCTTATGAGAGTTAAAAAGGAAAATGTCAGAGTCATTACTGAGGAGAATGAAAGGAACTGCATCGTCCATTAGAAAAGGTTAACAGCCTAAGTGAGTGAATCTTGTGTTATTAGCTAAGGTAACAACCTTTGCACTTATTAAATGTTCAGCCCAGGATAACGTTTTATTTTAGCTTGGACCTCTGCAGCATAGTGAGGTGTCTTTGTTTTGACAACGTAGTTAAAAAAAAGTAGAGAGTAGAGTAGAGTTGTTGCACATACAGTACAGTAATGTGCATATAATTTGTCTGCATTCATGGTCATAGTTTCCAAGCGATTTCAAATAATTTCATTCTGCAACTATGGAGACGGGAAGGGAAATAGAAGGGAAGGGAAGGGAAATATCTTGTCAACGTTTTCACCTGTGATAAAGATTACAGGGAAGTTTATACTGCTTTAACACACACAGATACACACACAGTGATGCCATAGACATGCATGCTCAAGCTATTAAGCCAAATCCTAATTAGCTAGCATTGGCAACCCATGACGAACACAGACAGATTTACCAGCTCTAGCTTTGTCAAATCTTCAGGATTAGACTTTGGACTCTTTTAGGAAATCTTAGAGGTGTGCTCTGTCAGCTGCTGTTGAGGAAGCAAATCAATCAACACAAAACAAGTGATGCAAAACAGATGTTGAAACGTTATTTAGTAAGTCATTACAGTTATACAGTTCCAGTTGTAGTTGGTTTGTATTTCCCCCATTTTTTTCTAATGTACCAAGTGAGAGTGTAAGCCAGTTCTAGTGGTTGCCAAAGGGTGTAGGCACATGCTTTCTGACATGGTTAAGCTTCAGTAGTGGATCACAAGAAGGGGAACATACATACATTCCTTGCATTTTCACAGTCCAGATCCTAAAGTAGAAATCCCCGCTAAAATATCTGCTGGATTAGAGTGCTGTAATTCCCACTCCACAGGAGGCAGATGGGACTCCTAATTCAGTAGTAAACCTTTAGCTGACAGAAGGGGGGGGGTACTTAAATCCTAGCACGTACTGACTCATGTGACATATGTAGCGGCTTTACAGTATCAAGTGAATATGAAACCCTAAGTCTTATTGCAAGTTGAAATGGCATGCCCTCCACTCTGATAAATGATGTGATCAGTTGGTATTCTCGTATACAGAATGCGTTACGTAGTCATATGAGTGACTAATCCGTGAGAGGCTGAGAGGTTAGATGGAGCATGATGATGACACCCATGTGCTTGAGGAAAGAACATCAATAACTGCCCACGGTCAAATGGAAAGAAGATATGTAGGATTGACAGAATGGCCATTTGCCTTGAAAGGATTTGTTTCAGCCATAGCGCTGTGTTGCTGTGCGTCTTTCTCAGGTCGGAGGCATGGTGTCGGCCAGCTGAAGTTCCAGGATGGAACCTGCTACACAGGCCAGTTTGAGAATGGACTCTTCCATGGTTCTGGTGTACTACTCTTTACAGATGGATCGAGGTAGGTGTGTGTGTGTGGGAGACGGAGAGTGAGAGAGAGAGAGGGAGGAGAGACAGGGAGAGTGTGGGAGAATTTGTTCTCCATCAGGTTGCTAACTTTCAGAGACACCACATTGTATTAACCCTACTCTACCCTACTAACCCTATGTCTGTTTTTCACTTCTTGAGGTACGAGGGAGAATTTGCACAGGGAAAGTTCCAAGGTACAGGAGTCTTCAGTCGATATGATGGCATGAGGTTTGAAGGAGAATTCAAAAGTGGACGTGTTGAGGGATATGGTAAGTCTGTCGCACCACTGGAACAGCACATCTGTCATGATGTCTGTTTTGTCTCTGTGCGGTTGGTCATTGTATCCTTTAGCCTGTGCCTGTCTCTTTGCGTCCAGGGTTGCTGACTTTTCCAGATGGCGCTCACGGTGTCCCGCGGAACGAGGGTTTGTTTGAGAACCACAAGCTGCAGAAGAGAGAGAAGTGTCCAGGAGCGGTGCAGCGGGCGCAGGCTTCAGCTTCCAATGCTCGCAGTCTGGCGCTATGACCAAAGTGAGCCAGGAGGAGACATAGTCAGAGTTCCAACACCTTCCAGCAGGGCCTCAGGGATGTGTACTTGCATACCCCCTCCAGCTCTTCTCTGTTTGTCTTTCTCTCTTTTCTCTTTGTCACTTTCTGTTATTTTTCTCTGCATCTTCCTTGCTCAGCCTTCACCATGGCTTGGAATGCACCACATATGCAATTCGACAAAACTATGGATTTCTGTATGACTGTTTTGAAATGCACAATGCCATGGAGCACACAGTTTAACTGCAGAAGTCATGTAAGCAGCAGATGCTGCTATTTTTTCTCTCGTTCCGCATCTTGTCCTCATAAACAGTGTCTGAGTGTATTATTCTAGGAGAATTAGCCTTTTCTCATTTTACTGGTTATATGGGAGACCTCTTGTTACTATGTAATGGCACATCTTTGCTAGTTTAAAGACATGTTCTCTCCTGTGTTAGCCGGGGAGATGTAGTGTACCAACTCTGTATGTTGGAGATAATTAGTCACTCACCAAAACTCACCTTTGACAAAAGAAGAAAAAAAAAGCAACAATCATCTCAATTAACAGTGCTGCTGAAACTTTATTATCCATCGAATGCATTTTTTATGGTGTTTCTGCTTTTAGAAGATCAATTTTCACGTTTGCCTTAAAGGAGATTTGTTGAGGGAATATGTTGTACGAGTGTCCGTCTCAAAATCAATAGATGCTCATCGCCCTCTCTTGCCCTTCTCCTCTTCATCGTTTGCCCGGAGGGGGACTAGCAGGAGGGAGGAAAGAGGTATGTCATCCTAATGAAGCTGAGGCACTGAGATCTGCATCTGCAGATTGCCTTCACACTGAGAGACATGCTGCTGAACTGATGACGAGTTTCAGCTCCCATAATTCACGAGTCTAGCTGTCCTCACTCCAATAAAGGTCTCCCGAAGGAAATCAATGGAGAAGAGATTCAACTCTGCTAGATAAGTCTTTCATGTCTGACTCTGTACAAACTAAAGGAACTGATTGAATGGACATCCTCAGACTGGCTAAATAATGATAATAAAAAAACTGCATTGTATTAGTGACAGACCTGAGATGAGGCAGCTGAATGGAAAAATGGGAAAATCAGATTGATTTGTAAAAGTATTTAATCCCAAACAGTTGTGAAGTGTATATTTATCCAATGATAATGTTTGTACTGACCTATCAATAGCCACAGTACTCGCCGACAGTTTTTATTGGTCATTAGGGACACATAATGGTGTTATTTATGAGTGTGGTTGGATATTTTGAGATGTTAAGTATTTACTTATATTATAGCCAGTCACAGCTATTCTGTGATACCAAAAGATATCAGTGTACTTGAACAGTTAAAAGGCCTTACAAAATATGTATTCATAGACAAGGCTTGTCTACGGTTGCCTCTGTAGAGCCTCAACCAAAGACAATCAAATGATATTGTGGGTAAGGGAGCCGTGGGTTTCTTTGATCTGTCTGTCGTTAGGATTTACATTTGTTATTCCCTACAGTTGAACAATAAAGACAAAAAGACAAATCAATAGACAACCCCCCTGGGCCTTTAGAGTGTAGAAAAACAAAAGACCAGAAGATTGAACAGGGAATTGGTATGACATTCCACTGTAAATATTCCTGCAGCAAAATGGGGGAGAAAATAAACAAAATTTCAATTTTCAATCTCTGACCTTGGATTATTACAGTTCCAGATGTTTATTGTTATATTCTCTGAAGAAAAAAAGATCGATAGTCAATATTGTGGGCTTTGTCAATATTGCTTGCTTTGAAGACCCCCCGATACTGTAAGTATGCTGCAATGTACAATCAGAAAAATTCAAGCGAAAATTGGACACAGAAAGTCAGACCTGTGCATGCTTCAGTCTACCACTATCCACAAGCACATAATGATACTTGATGTTTGCTGTGAAGTATGTACAACATTTGTGATATGCTGTATTTCAAAAAGTGTAATGGGTTTGTATTTTCCAGTATGCCAATGACAACAGCCGCTCAGACCTTTTTTTGCCTACACACACCTGCTTGGATGGAATGGAATATACTAGAATCCAACATCCATTTCCAACAGGAAACAAATGGTGCTTTAAAAGCGTGCCTGTCTGGACTTTCACCTGCCTGGAAAAAATCATTACCATGGTTACCTTTTTTGCTGTGACAATATAATGTTGCTTTGAGTGCTTTTAGAGAAGACTACTGCACAGTATCTACTCATTCTCTTGAAGTGGGTCTGATTATATCACATTTGTGCTAAAGGTTGATGTGTTTAATAAAAACCCTGTGTTGAAAAAGGAACATCTTTGTTAATGGGTGCCACAACACTGGACATGGACACAATACTATGACTCAGTTTATATTGAGATGATCATGCAACCATTTCTGACGCTGAAATGTTGCTGTTTTGTAATTGTATGAAGGAGTATTACTGTTTTGTGGTTCCTCTGGTGTGGCTGCTTCACAGCATTAAGCACCTCCTGCTTCCACCTCCCCCATCCCGTTCTACAATGTATCCTAGCCCTAAGCAGCATCTCAGTACAGAAGCAAGCAATACAACATGTATGAATTCAACAAATTGAAGAGAGGAGGCTGTTGTAGTGTTGCAGTTTTTTTTCCATCTGATACATGAACTATATCATAGTGACAATGATATCTCTGTTTGGGCTCAGCTTAATATGAGACCGCACACGTGATGAAATTAACCTTTACTACTGTACTGTATATGTGTTTTCTCCAAGTCCCTTACTGTTGACATGGCTCTACTGTTTACTGGTAACAGGAAATATGGTTTTTCGCTGGTATCTGATGAGTTGATACAGCAAACACTAAGGCATTGAGCAGAGAATTAACATGGCTGCATGCTTTAGAGACAGCATCTTACATTCACATTATGAGTAACAATAAACGGAGCGGGACCACAATATTTGCTGAGGATGATGCGCTCACAAGTACATTCTGTATGAATTATGTATCATTGCTAACTATGTAAACCACCACAACTTGAGCAAGGAAGCAACTTGTTGGTTGTCCTACAGTGAGTGACCAACCTCCCTTAGGAACATTTGAGCCACTGATGATAGAGGGAAAATATGTCCACTGAGCTCCCCTTGAATCCCTGACTTTAGCATGGGGCATACCAGCCATCTCTGCTATCCACAGTTGAAGTCTCCAATGCAATGCTACTGTGTGTTCTAGCCTTGCTTGTACCCGCTATAAAACAAGGAGCTCTTTGTGTACATGCAGACTTCTGTACAGTACTATCAATTAATATTATGTAGCTTAAGGAGGCACCATAAATCAGATATTAAATATAATCTCAAGCAATCACCATCCACGAGGGTGCTCTTCAGATCACAAAGCTCTTTAGGAATATCAAAGGTCAAAGCTTGGCAAAAGGTTTGAGGAGTTCAGCAGCATTCATTTATAGGAATTTTAACATGTTTTTCCTCCTTTTTTTAAGCTAAGCAGATCATCTTGAATCAGTTGCATCCAGGCTGACATTCTCTAATGTCAGAGTTCAGACTAATCTCAGAGCTTTAACAGCCGTGCCCTAGAAAGGCAGATTTTGTTGGAAAGCATGCATCACTTAATAAGATGATCCATATACTCAAATATGATTAACAGATAGAGAGATACATTGGAATTGCAGAATCTAAGTATTTAGAGAAATTAGGATCTAGTGAATTATATGCGATGAACCTGAGACCATTTGTAGTTAGCTACCTTTAACATGACACTAGATCATCGAGTCAAAGAAAGTGGGATTGCAAAGAAGCTATTGGTTTGCTCGTATATCACAATAAAGTTCTATAGCTTCATGCTGCACTGATCCTCTCCTGTAGCGTTTTCAGACGGCACCAGTCCCACCTCCAATCTCTCCAGGGTCTCCATGGTGTCAAACTGCCACTGTTTCACCTGCTCCACCGCCGTCACTCCATCCTGTAACACACAATTAGTACCGTCATTCTCTTAGCAGCATGGGATCATATATAGAGTGATATCCCATGGAGTTTTGCCTGCCTATATACGCCACAGCATGCAATTACCTCTAATGTACAATCAACAAGCATTGTTCAGCACCATCTTCAAGCTAAGGAGGCGCTACAGGTCCCTCTGTTCCAGGACCAGCAGGCTCAGGAACAGCTTCTTCCCCTCAGCTATCACCTTGCTGAACTCGTCACCACGGTGATAGCAGCCAACCCCCACGACACCTCCCAGTTCCCCCACACCTGCACTAACTATATTATTTGCACTATGTATTATTATTATTCATTATTGTTGATACTGTATATATCCAGAGTATTCATTCACAGTTTATATTTATAATATTTACAATATTGTCCTTACTGTATATATCTTAGCATATTCATATCTTGCCTTACTGTTTATTTAATATTTATATTACCACTATACATATGTACATACTCTACACTTTACTGCTATTTGCACTTCTGGTTAGATGCCAAACTGGATTTCGTTGTCTCACTACTTGTGCAATGACAGTAAAGTTGAATCTAATCTAATCTAAGATAAACCAGACCACACAGCAGGTGTAAAAACTCACATGATTTTTGATTTTTGTGTCTGCTCCTGCAACTATGAGCAGCCTCACAATCTTATATCTGTTGAGACGCACTGCATCATGCAGGGCCGTGTCCCCTTCCTGGATACAGAGACAATCATAATAATGATAGAAATTGATTACGGAAATGATGAAAGATGAAAACACACTGCTAGGTTACTGCCTACCCTGTCCCTGGAGTTGATTTTGACACCACAGGACAGCAGATAGTCCACAATGTCAGTTTGGCCTGTCCTCGTGGCCACATGAAGAGGAGTGCTGTACAACTGCAGGGACAGACACAAACATACACTGTGACTAGGCTGCAAACACACACACACAGCAGTTATTTGTATATTATATCAGTATAAGAGAACAAATGCACACACATAGCCACCTTATCCCTAGCATTCAGGTCAGCCCCATGGCTCTTCAGAGCTTTGACAACTCCCAGGCTTCCCCCTCTGCAGGCCCAGTGTATGGCCCTGGAGTCCAGCTGAAACACAGGAGGATGGCCCCATCTCAGTAGCAGTGTTGGGTCCAGATCACTGGCTGAGGCTTTAAGTGTGTGAAGATAATCTGAGCCAATCTCATCATCACCTTTTAAAACAAGCAATGCTCCTGCATGTCTTACCTGATCTTTGAAGTCAATATCAGCTCCTTTTTCTAGAAGCTTTTGGACAACTGCAGAGTGTCCTTCAATAGAGGCACGATGTAGCGCTGTTCTCTTCAACTGGAGACACAAAACACATTATAAGGAGATATATGATAACAGGGCAACCATTTGTTTGGAATGTATTGTTACTGGTAGCAGAGGTTTGCTGTCACTTAGGGAGTACACACCACATCATGGACATTAGGGTTCCCACCGTCAACAAGGTACTTTTCTACCACTGTCAGTTTGCCCTCAATGGCTGCATTCATAAAT
>CABFOQ010020837.1:48800-60139 GCA_900660455.1 Gephyroberyx darwinii
CCATGATTATAGCTCTCCATATATCTCTCCATATAAACCAGAAGATCATTTTTTTCTCTCTAAGACCCAGCTCACCACAGTCACTTCCACAGACACCGTGGAGGACGTTTTCTTGGTCTTCTTCCTTTTGTGCAGCTCTGTGATATCCTCTGCTCCACGCAGAATCAAACTCAGCGTCTCCTCTGCCTGGGGAAGGACGTGGCCAATATTACAGAAGAAAAACAATCATATGCTTGCCTGGATGCTAGAGGGACCACGGCCTTGTAAAGCAGAGGTGGCAAGTAGGCTAAGGGGTGTTGAAAGGGGGCAACGCTAGTGATAATGTCAAGCTAAATTCACTGCAGTGTTGTTTAGGCCTGGTCATTATACAAGGGGGCGTTCCTAACTACTGCTTATAGTGTGTTCTTCATAATTCATCTAATGACATGGAGTTGAGGAGAATTTGTCTTTCAGTAACAGACTATTCGACTGGAGGAGCAACTGATCATTCCTCTCTTTACCTAGCTTCCTTGTTTTACCCGCATTAACCTTGATGTTAGCAACAAGTTGATTGGTGGGTTCAGTCCTGTCATCCTCCTCTCCTGATGTGTGTATCTTTAACTGATCAAACTTTTGTTTCCTTGCCCTGCGACGCTGCCCTCAACAAATAAATATGAAAACAAAGACTTGGATTTGCTGGTCGCTACCTGTCCCACTCGGGGTGAAAGGCTAAAGATGAGGTGGATAAAAACCCTTTGATCACCAGAGACGCGTCTCTGTAACATGTTTTTATTGAAGCAAGCCATGGGAAGATACTGTGAGTTTGCTGTCAGAGTAATTATGTTTCCCTTGACAGTAGTTGTAATAATAATAATAGTAAGTTGTAATAATGGTAGGCAATAACTTCTTCTGTTGTTAGCTTTATTTTGTTAAGCACACATAAGAGGAATGAATATGATCTAAATCTGTAAATCTTGTTTTTATAATGAAAGCGGAAAAGCCAGTTGGTATGGTAACAGCAAGGAACTCATCCACAAAATACAATGTGAGATTGAAGAAACGTCTTGATACATAAAGTTCACCGTAAGAACAATGCAATGGAATAGGAATGTACATGCATTTGAATGACAAAGCATATGAATAGAAGTCAAAACTGTTGTAGGTAAAAAAAATGACGACTATTTTATAAGTCCAAAAATAAGTTTTACAAAGGAACTCCTGATGGTTGACTTAATTGTAATGCCACTGAGGTCCAGCTCATTAGGTCAGGATGGTAAACAGAGTTAAGTGTTATTTCACAACTAGCAGCTATTACTGAGAGAGGTGTCTATCAATGTGTCTGAAAATGAATGTTTTAATGCTCATTGATCTGTAGGCATGGATGAAATATTGACATGGCCTCTAAATTATAACTGCCACTATAAAATACATATTTCAGTCTTCCCATAAAATGCCGTTTTGCAGGCTGTTACGAGTAAAGGCTTTTCAACTTCTGATGAAATGGTAATTTTAACATGAAGTCTTATAGTACTTAAGTATTATATATATATATATATACATATATATATATTAGTCTGCTATATATTGTTTATGCTAAAAAAAATGCTAATGAAAAAGGAATATTGTAGCATAACTGGAATGTCATAACAAAAGTCACGTTAGGAAACACTAGGTAGGATTTCTCTTACCTACCTCAGCTTCCATTTCTGTTCTCTTGTCGACCACATTGGCTGCCCACTGCGCAACCTCCTCCTCCATCTCTGGTTACATGAGTTGTTCAGAAATAAACAGAAAAACAATACTATGTTTTTTTGTAACAGTTGAAGGTTTTGTAAAGGTAACTAATACTCTGGAGCAAGAGAAAATAGATGAAAAGGGGCAGATAACTTGGTTGGCTGAGTCTCTCTAAACAACAGTGCTGCCAGTACAGTGGTGTTAGGCTTCCTAGTTGGAATGTTAGGTTCATGGAGGGACATTGTGTTACCCCAGCAAACAGGTGTGTGTGCACTTTGTGTTTGTGTATGTGTGTGTGTGCGTGTGTGTGTGTGTATGTGTGTGGGATTGCTAGCTCTCTCTCTCCCACTTTCCTTCTCTCTCTCACGCATGTCACTCCCAGGTCATGAGCTAAGGGTGATTCATTCCATGAGCTCCTGGTTTTACTCACTCCTGTTGTGGCAACACTGCGTACTTCGCTTTTACAAGAACGCAGGCCTCATAAACACACTGTTTTGGGGGATTATGTTATTTATAAATGTTTCATTACTGTGATACCTTGTAAATACCTACCTGTTTCACACCACACCAATAAGCAATCACTGCCCAGCTTCAGCTTCCAGCTTCCTTCCTTAAAATAAATCAACACCAAAGAAAATAAAGAAATTCAACATTATGTAGATCACACATTGTGTCTAGACTTTCGTGACATGAAATATTTTCTAAATTTGTGGCGTGTGAGCCAAGTGTAGAGCTATACTACAGCTTAAGATAAATCTGGCTGAGGGAGTCAGTTTTGATTTAAATCAAGACCTACATGCACAGTAGACTCAGTGGATAAAAATAGACACAAATCAGAATGTGTGTGTTATATCAGACTACATGGAAACACAACTGAAATGCTTAGATATAAAACATGCTCAGATGGGCACATATTCTCCCATTCAGCTCATCCATAGATCCTTCAAAATACACAATATGGCCTTAAAATGTTTCTTGAGCACATGTCTACACATTAGGAACAGGATCTCACACTCGGATGAACACGCACACAAAGACACACAAATACACACATTCCTGCCCGAGTATGACTGAGTGTCACGTTAATGGTTAACCTTGTTATTGAGGGGAAAGGCAGAGTTCAGTAGGGTAGGAAACAGCAACAGCCATTTTAGCTGAGAACAGGCACCTTGCTGCCTTCCTCTCAACCATGGAGCGCAGGTGAACAGGAAGTTAAACCTCTTCTCTTTTGTTCATATAAATCATCATATGAGCCAGTGAGAGAGTTAACAAGAGTAAACAAGGTATCCTCCCTTTTACTTCTGGAAATATTTGCTTTTATGGCTTTATCTAGAAAGTTTATGGCTTTATTGTGTTTAGAGGGAAGCAATATCACTTGGTAATATTTTTGTTGTGAAGTGATGTAGAAGGCATGTCCATTAAGGTGTGTTTGCTTCAGGTGGAGCTACAGCTGCCATGGTGACGCTGAATCGTCTGAGCGTAGAGGATCCTAACGACGGCTCTCCTTTGCTGCCTGAGGCTACTGAGACGACAATACCCACATCGAACATTCAAAGACAACAACAGGTCAGGAAGCCAGACTCCAGGGAATTCTTCCTCAGCAGGTATGCCTCTGCAGGTGCCTGTTTGTGTCTGTTATTTAATGTCATGGATTAAGTTCCTCAGTCCCCTCTCTCTCTCTTGTACAGGACTAATAATTTGGTGCTTAGTCTAGTGCTGCTGATTGGATGCTACTCAGCTATTTTGATTCCAGCATATTTCCCCTCGGAGAAGCTGACAGCTGTATATGACTACCAGCAGCCCAAAGATCTGGTATGAATGCATGTGTTTGTGGGTATTTTCAATCATACCTTAAACTTCCAAACCATCAAGTCTCTCTTTCTCCCCTGCTTCCCTCCCTTTAGGCTTTGCTAAATCAGTCAGCCTCCCTGTTGTCAGGTCCCTGTCAGCCTAGATGGTGTCTGGACCACCTCAAGCCCCTGTCCTGTTCTGCAGGTCTTCTGGACATCCCTGTGTTTGTCCAAAGGGTTAGGCCTGTACCCTGGGATCTGTCCCCTCCTCTGGGGCTCCAGGGCAGCGAGGAGCATCTTGCTCTGGCTCTTGCCTCCCTGCCCCAGCCTGGCCTGCCACCCTCACTGGGGAGAGAGGGCAGCTGCAGGCGTTGTGTGGTGGTGGGCAGTGGAGGAGTGCTTCACGGGAGCCATCTTGGATCCCATATAGATCAGTATGACATCATCATTAGGTATGTGTGTCAGAGACAGAGACAGCTAGAAGGATATCTTACTCGTCAGAGAGCCTGTAGCTGTTACTTTTCAGCCTGTGTCAGAACTACCTAGTGCTCCCTACTTGCATGGCACATCAAGCTTCTGTTTTGTCTGTAGTAGTAGCTATTGCAATAAAAATCTTACCGTATTGTATCAACTCAATCCAGTTTATCCAAACAAAGCCAGTTTATGTCATACCATTACCTCATTGTAATAATTTCTTCTTTGACAACAGGCTAAACAATGCTCCGGTGCCTGGCTTTGAAAGAGATGCTGGCTCCAGGACCACTATCCGCCTGATTTACCCAGAGGGAGCCCCCTACTCCCCTAACGAGTACAGAGAGACCTCCATGGTTGCTCTGGTGGTCTTCAAGAGCCTGGACCTGGACTGGCTCACCTCTGTCATCACCAAACAACCTCTGGTGGGCCCAAATCACAGGAAAGAATGCAAACAAAATTGACGAATTACTGTGTAAACTATGTGCGTCATAGCAACTCATGTAGACGATCTACTATCGGCACATTTGCTGCCTTACTCACGTACGTCTCCTGTGTCTGTTGGGTAGAGCTTCTGGTCCAAAATGTGGTTCTGGAGGGATGTGGTGGATGACATTCCCCTGAGACCAGAAAACTTCCGGATCCTCCACCCAGAAATTATTCACAAGACAGGACAGGTCCTACAGACGTATACTGTGAACCAGGGAAAGGTCAGTTGTCCCTTTCACGCGGACATACATATAGTACATCTGTTACCTTTTGGATTCAGTCTGTCTAGGATATAAATGTCAACATGGGTTATTGTTTGCTTTGTCTTTTCTTTAATTTGACAGTTTGCCAAATGTGATAAAACCTCACATTTCTCATGTTTTGAGTGTTAGGTATACCATCACAACACACAATACTGATACATTTGTAGATATCATTTCCAAAATGGTACATGTCTGTTGTGGAAAAAAACTGAACTTCATTATTCAATATCTCCGTAATCTGACTGTAAAAAAGTTATAATTTTGTCAACCAAGAACTTAAGTTACCCGCTACCCTCTTAAAAACAATTATATATTTGCTTAGATTTTTAGATATGGGTAGATAAAAGAGCATCGTCTCTCCTCGTGTAGATGGTGCCCACACTAGGTGCCAGCGCTGTGGTGATGGCTCTGCAGCTGTGTGACCAGGTGAGCCTGGCAGGGTTTGGCTATGATATGCAGCACCCGGAGGCCAGACTTCACTACTACGAGGCCATACGCATGGCTGCTATGAAGGCTCAGGTAAGTTTAGTTTAGGCCCGTTTCAGCTTAGTGGAACTATTAACACGATGGTGCATAGCTGGAAAGTACAACATAAACCATATATATTGGTTCCAGTGATTCTCTCTTGGCTTCCTATATTCATTACCATTGTCCAGGTGGTGCATGACGTCACTGCTGAGAAACTCTTCCTGAGGGATCTGGTGGCTGCGGGAGCTGTGACTGACCTCACCGGAGCGCTGTGAGTCAGCAGTGCAGATTTATAATATGATGAACTCTACGTACACTCCTTCCTCTCACTGTGAGCCAGTATGAGGAGAGCCCCACTACAGCGTCCGGCTGGCTGGAGGAATCCCATACATGTATACAGTGCTGCAGCCTTGTACATGCACACAGGGTTATGAATGTGAGAGGGTGGATAAGCTCATGAGTGAAGAGAGGCTACCTTAAGCCCTTCTGAATCTTTCCTCCTCTGAATATATTGAGCAGCTCATTGCATCACCAGCTGTTCACTCAATTACCGTAAATGTCATATGTAGGTGAATAATTATCACACAAACATCTCTGGCTGGCTGGGTTTAGTCAAATGAACACAATGATCAACGGTTCCAAAAAGTACTTTCTGTTTACAATTAAATCAATAAATAAGTGCTAAATACTTTTTCTGTATTTTTCTTTCCAAAAAACATACATATTTGAAAAGCAAGTACAAATTGAGAGAGTTGTAATTGGTATTGCATGTTTCTCACCATCTAAATGAACATGCTGGAGCAAAACAGGTAATTGGTAAAGTTGTAATACCACACGTAATAGTGACACCAGGAGTAGTCGTAGTGAATACATGGTTCTGCAGTATTAGTAAGGAGTTACATGATAACATTTATAACAATAATGGGGACTGTCAGTGGACGGCTCTAAAAGTGAACAAAAAAACAAATATCGCTCTTGATTCTTAAACAGCTTCCAAATCCATAGATTTCTAATAAATAGGAAACATGGCATAAATGACAATTCAAAAACATCAACTTATAAAACATTAGCGAGTGATATTGTAAAGATACATAATACAGTAGGTGCACAATGGTGTTAAAGAAAAGACTTCTGAAAAGTACTTAATCAGTGCTTAAAACCAGTGACTTTAGGTGAAGTTATAGTACCGTGGATTCATAATTTAATAGAAGATGGAAATATAGAATATATATATGTGCAAAGTTGTACTGTAAGAGACATCATTAGGCATTTTCACACACGGGACAGTATCCATATATTGTCTTGTGTATAATATGTGCCTTGGTCAGTGTGGCTCAGTCCAAGTGTGTGGATGTCTACAGCAGTGGATTGCGCGAAGGTTCCCACAGCTTGCTTGCCAGCTGTCTGCAGTGCTGGAGGATGTACTCAGTTGGAATGACCCCCAGGTGAACTGTCAGCAGTTCGTAGCACTTCACCACCTCACCCTGGTGATTCTTACTGTAGTACCGCAGCAGCTTCCTACAGGACACATGACCTTCTACAGTCAGCAATGCTCTTGCTTAGATCAATTACATCTGTTATTGCAAGGTGCGTTTTTTACCTGTAGTAGTCCCTGGCAAGCATTCCGATGGGGGCGGCGTCATCAGGTAGGACGGGCAGGTCCGCTGCCTCTAACTTAAAGCCCTGATTGATCAGATAAACACTGTCATATGATGCGGTGCTCTTGATGTGAACACCACTCCAGAGCAATAAATTGAGAGTTTTATGACCACATACCAAAACATTGCATGTCAGCAACTTACAGTTTCATTTTCGAACCAGAGGAAGTAGCAGAAGTATAAGTCTCCATCTCGCAATGTGACAGTGGAGTGACCCTTCTGGAGATAGCGCCGTGTTGCACTGACTAGTCCCCAGACCTTCAATACAGCACAATACAGAAGAATCATAAGACAGATATTGTAGATGGACAAAAGTGTTAATGTCGTATAGAAAACCAACAATCCAGATATCTGGTCGCTACTAAAATTGTCCATATTGTCTGGTTTTAAAATCTTAATTTTCTTAAATCTGCCAATGGGGTGAGGTAATTTCATGTTCCAAAGCATTTTCACTTGTTTCAAGAATTTTACTGAACTTGTTGAAAGTGGCAATATCTTGAAATTAGGCAGGTCACAGCATAGATTCAAGAGAAGGAAATGTCATCTCTCTTTTTTTGAGACACAATACTACATATTTTTTGCAATGCTCTTATTCATCAAGCAGTCACTTTGAGTATACTGGACCTTTTTTTTGATGAAGTGTGCCAGGGGCCCCTTCCCCAGCTCAGAGGTGGCACGTTCTGTAATGTTGAGCGACGGGGCAATCATTTGGCCAGTGGACCGGTCCACACAGACAAAATGGATGAGACCTGGGAAATCCTCCAGGTAAGTGAGAGTTACTGGGTCAAGACCAACACACTCAGGATAACAATGTTTTAAGCTTTCAAAATGCCTAGATTTTAGCATGCACCATATAGGCATAGGTCTATCTATTTATAAGGCCATTCTGGGAAAGCTTCCTCTGTATATATGTGTAAGAAATGTGGTGCGGTACAGTCTGAGGTCCCAAGATTTGTTTTACCTCACTGACCCCAAAACCTTTGGGGAGTTTGGGAGCCTTCATGATCTTTGCTTCCACTACATGGAATACCCTGCAGAAAGACTTGAAAAATAATTCATTTTAATGGGATTTACGTAGTTAAATAAAAAATATATTTTGATGAACCCCCTAAATAAAGCACCTCTTTCCAAAGAGCACTGGAGGAACTAAACCACCCTAACCTATAACTGACACCAGCTAAGGATATGACACCATGGTGATGTTCCTCTTGCTCTTCACCAACAGGAAGTCCTTCCAATCCATCAGCTTCTCCCTGAGAGAGACAGGAACACAGAGAGAAACATAGAAAATGATGAACAATAAAGCATACCCGTGGGCGGTCTAGCAGATGCCTGGTACAGCAGGTGAATGAGGAGCGATGAAAAGTGACATTAGTATGATTGGATCTGTATCGACAACGTTGTGCAATAAAATCGGTGTTAAAAGATAAAAACACAATGCAGTAAGATGCTAAGGGGTCTGATACACACTGCACCATAGTCTGAGCTCGCTCCTGTAGGCTGGGGGAGAGACGCTGGGGAATGTCTGCTCGCCCAGAGTTCTCAGTGAGGAAGCACTGTCTGTACATGCCACACAGCTGGGTCTTCATACTCTGGCACCATGGGATCAGCCTAAAACAAATAGGTGTACACAATTATTTAAAGGATCACCCAGCAGATTTGCCAAGAACCATCCCAGCCACTAGAGGGCAGTAGAAGACTTACTCTTTGTTGAGCCCAGGTCCTCCTCTGGTGAAGGCACGGTTCTTGAACTCTGTCCATACATTTTGCAGCTGAGAGAACTAGAGGGAGAAGAGAGGAGCAAAAGCATATTTTCTTTCAAGGTTCGCTGTAAAATTAGAAAAATATATTTTTTAATCAATCACACACATTTCAACAACACACACAGAAATGTGCAGGCATTCAGGTAGGGTACCTCTCTTTTATCGGATCTTCAGTCCTGTTTTGCCATCAGTTAAGATGATGGCAAGCAAAACATCATTCCACAAAAAATAATTTAGTAAGCATTTTCAAGCAAGATACTGCGTGCTAAAGCAAAGATGTTGACTGAAGTAAGTTTTGGACAGTTTAAGTATACTTGCCACAGCACCCACCTACACTGGTTTTTCAAATGTATTATACTATTATACATTGTGAAGAACATTGGAATGATGAAGGAGGATTGTAGGAAAGTTAGCAGGCTATGAAAGAAGGAGATTATTCAAGTGTTATTCTTAAGGCTCATAATAGGGTTTGAAACGTCAGCATTCAAAAGGGAAATCTGAAGTTCCAAATTTGATTTTAGGTTGTTATTCCACAACAGTAGGCATTTCCCTAAAATTAAGATTTTTCTGCTTCATTAATTTCAACATAAAAGTTCCCAAAATTTCTGAAACACTTCCTAAACATCAGCTTCAAGATGTAAGAGCTTCATGGAGTAGGTGAGCAGACATGTTAAACATGCCTTTGGTATAAAATTGGTATACAACCCACATACACACACATACCTGTATGTCGCTGGGGCCCAGGGCTTTGATGAACTTATCCAGTTTGCTGCGGAGGTCGTGTAAAGCAGGCTGGCCTCTAGTGGCAGCAGAACCCTCCTGGCCTTCACCTAAACGCTTCTCCAGCTTGGCAAAGGCCTCCAGGAACACATAGACTGACATGGCCACTGCACTGTTGGGAATCTGACACAGAGAGTGAGAGAGAGTTGGGGGGGAAGTTAGTTAAACAATAGAACTATGATGTGTTTAGATACTATGAACATTGCATAAGATAGTACTAGTTAAACAAATCTAGTTTCTCTTCAATTATGAGATCTAATGAGGGCATCGTTACAGATGGCTTAAGTGTGCCCCCTACTGGCTATAAAACAAAACAACCTAATATTGAGAGGAACTGGTGTGAGAGGATATACTGTAAAGTGTGTGTGTATGCAAGTAAGCGAGCAAGTGTGTAAGTCCAAGCGTGGGTGTGTGATTTTATCCACAAACCTTAGTAAGCAGCACTAGTGTGATTCCAGGCCACAGCGGTAGACAGTACATGGAGTGAGGCATCATGGGATAAAATCCCTCCTTGAGTGAGACCTCTAAGAAGACTCTGCGTGGGGTTGAGGGGTCAAAGGGAGGAACCTCCAGAGTTTGCAAGCTGTCCTCTGCCATCTGAAGACATATTATGTCCAATAGTGAGGTCTTATTCTTTTCCTGTCAGGTGCTGCAGATCATATATCAACACCAACTATTATACTGAATTACACTCTTACCTGGATGTCTGGGTCCACAAACTCAAACACAGGAGTGCCACCTCTCCCTGGCTTGTCTGGTGACACGCAAACAAGAAGGCAAGTCAATGAAAGTCAATGACAGCTATACTGCCATGCAAAACCAAAGAGACTCCAGTCATGACCTTGGACCATTAATACTGTAGTGTATGCAGGAGATACCAGGTCTTTTGCTATTCCCTTTGATCAGACAGAACACAGATCACACCCTTTCCAGGACCTTGATCAAAGGTCGAGACCCCTGCTGTGCTCCCAGGGTCCCAAGAACCCCCTTTCTCAGCAAAAGGGGGGTCTACCCATAAAGCCGTCAAAATTAACACTTTGCAGACTCGACTAGCCCGCTCTGGCGCCATTAAGAGATGGCACCGCTGATAAGGGAGACACAAATTAAGAAGATCAAAGGGTTCCACAATAAACTGTATAAATGTGATTTCTGTACGTATGTTGGTAGATTTGAACTTCCCCTCCTGTGGCAGATGATGTAACCTACTCCTCAGTGTATTATCTTGATTGTTCAAGGCACATAGAAGGTGTTATTAGGACTTTTGTTTTACTCACCAGTGGTTTGTGGTAAGACAGTGATGTTTGGTATCATACACACAAACACATGTGTTGTAAGGTGATTAGATATGTCACTTGTATCCCTAAAGGAGCAAGAAAAACAACGTTTTCCAAACCTAAGCTGGAAATGCAGTTTTTCTGAATGGCAATCACCGGTCATCAGATTTACGATCTGATGAATGCAAATTAGGGGAACCACCTTCCCTCCTGACTTGCCATAAAGCCCCACAGCCCGTGGCCCCCCCCAAAAAAGAAGATGATCATCTCACGTACTAAGAACAACGCAACTAAGTTTGAACCTGGCTCTAAGCTCTTCTCCAAGCGCAACTACAAGATCAGCTCTACGGTGAATAACGACAAGGCGCCCGTTCGAATTCACGCAACCTGATCCAGAAGACGCCCGCAACCAAATCAGAAGCCAGCCGCTACTCTACTCTCCATCCTGAACGACGTGAGCCACACATCCCTCTCTCTTAATTGAGGTGAACTGCTGCCACGACGACCCCGACGAACCACGGCCCAGGACCACACTCCACCACAACCCCACTGACATCGACTGGTCCAGACCAACACGTGCGTTGTTTACCTGCCCACGGCGACTGTGCGACAGTTACCACGGAGACGAGGACGCCGCTTCATTTTAACCAACTTTCTTGTTGATGTGCGG